>CAJRST010005557.1:1207726-1351465 GCA_907169785.1 Menidia menidia | reverse complement strand
AAAGCAAATGAACACGCTGTGAGACCCAAGCATTCATTCCACGCCTTCTAAATTTGACGGGGACGATTAAATCCATAAAGCTTTTTTAAAATGCTTTTATGGGGCGTTTGTTCTATTTATTTTTTCTCCCTTCTACCTTGAAGTCTGGCTGGGCTTGATTTTTCACATTTTAAACGCACACTAATTGGGGTGATTAGGGCAATTCGGCTCAGCAAGGCTTTTTCTGTTCATTAATAGCAACAGTGAAACCGAGGAGCAGAAATAACCCAGTGAGAAATCAGATAAGGAAATCTGTATATCTGGAGGCCAAAGCATTTAGCTTTCCACAGAAGTATATAAGGCACTCTCTATTCCATCTTCTGAACAGGCACAGTCACAGACAGAATGTTGCGGTTTGAAAAAATGCGTCTTGCTCAAAACATATCCTACAATCTGCTCCAGCCCTCTGACATTGTATTTTAAAGTCCAGCATAAGTGTCCAGGACACAGTAATTCATTTAGCTGTCCATTGGATTTTAATAGGTCTTGTCTAATAAGGTTAATAGAAGAATTACCTTGATATTTAAGACAACATGTGCTGAGTTTCTTGAAATAAACAAACACAAACAAAACAAAACAACAGTCTTTTTACAGGTAAAGAGACATTGGAGGTAAAAAAGCAAATATTTCTTAGTGTCACATGTCTCTACTACCACTCCCCACCTAAATGTTATTCTCATCAGCCAACAGAGTTTGCGTTTGTGCTTATGGACACAAATAGTGCATTGGTTTTGAGTCACTCAGCTTGAATTTCACAATGTGTCTTTGCAAGAGGGGACTATTTGAAGCAGAGAGACCAAACAAATATATGCATGTGTTAGACATGGGGAAGCCCCAGATTTCCCCCAGACTCTTTTAATTTTTCATTCAATTTTGGTTTTATTATGTATATATATATATATATATATATAGTCTCCAAATTGTCTGGCCATTTTGCTCTCCAAGAAAAATGTATGTGCCAACACATGCATTAACAAATATAACAACTTGCTTTTTAAAATTCAACTTAATTCTTGATTATTGTCACGTCTGGGGGAATTTCTGGTGTGATTGTCTTGTCTTGATTACATATTGTGTACACCTGGGGTTCCCCTCCCTCGTGTTTAAATAGTCCTCGTTTCCCCTGTCCTGTGCCAGTGTGGTTTTTTTTTTTTTTTTGCTGTCTTTGTCTTTTCGTTCCTCGTCTTGCCCACACCACGTAAGATTTAGATTTTTGCACTTTGTCACAGCCTTGTTTTGCCATAGTCTTATTTACTTGCTTTGATACTTTTGCCAAAGTCATGTTTACTTTATTTGATACTTTGTTCATAGCCTTGTCAACCTGATTTAATACTTTGTTCATAGTTTTGTCTACCTTGTTTTGAACCTTTGTCTGGTCATGCACTCCTTTTGAGTGCGTTTTTTTGTTAAAATAAAACCCATGGAACCGAGCTCCCCACATCTGAGTCCACCTTGAGACCCTCCCACCTGACTAGTATATGGAAAAATGTGAACGTTTGTGCTGGATTTTTTTCAAATCTGTTAGCAAAAAGGTTAGCTAGCACTTAGCTTGGCAGATAAATTAATTATACTTTGAACACATTTTTTAAGGGTAAAACTTGGCATTGCCAACAATGCTCTTAAAATCATAGGCTTCTGTGTGACAGTTTGCCCAGGTGTTCATAACTTAAAATCCCCAAAAAGTGATCATAGTATATGACCACAATCCCTTTATGTAAATACAGATGTTAAAGTTGCAATCCATTTTACATCCCATGTGGGCTTTTACACATCACATTTAAGACAGAAAATCCCTTCTATTCACGTCTGATGGAAGATATGTAAACTTAAACAAGAATATCTCACTTAGGTTATTTTGCTTTGTAGTTTTATGGACTATTGTTTGTAAAGAAACATTGGTTTTCCGGGTAGTAAAGACATTAAAATAATAAAAGAAATGAATCACTATGCATGCACTTTGAACAGTATCACACTAGCTTAACTTGTAGCGTCATATATTGGGGTCTTAAGTCGTGTTCACAGGAGGCTTTCTGTCAACACAATGCTAACATTGAGGGGTACTGTTATCACAGGCTGATTGTTTTTGACTAGGTTTTTTGCAGTTGGTCCAATCAGTTAATAAATTGATTAACTTTTAGCTGGCAAGATAACTGTTAGCTTTGGAAGTTCTTGTTTTTAACGTTGTATTGTATCGTCTTTACAGGCTCTTCACAGAATGTCAAATATGAAACTGTCGGGTCCTTTTTTTAAAAACAAAGAATAAACAAAACCATTACCCAAAATGTCATAGCATCGCATATGATTTTTTCTTGAGTTTTTTGGATTTGAGTGCTCGTCACATCTGGAAACCAAATTAATTAACAGCACTTTCAGCGGAAATGTCAGAAAAGGATGGTAAAATGCTTTTCAGTTCATGAGGTATCCTTTTTTTTTTCTTTCCGTGTTGCGCATAACTCAGACTTTCCCCAGCCTCCCTTGGGCCGCCCCCCCACAGCGAGACGCTCTTCCTGTCAGGATGAGCGTGTGTTTAGGCTGCAGTCACTCACACATCCATGTGGCTGTTAGCGCCAGGCAACCCGGCCACAGGTGCACACAAAGGGCAAGAATAGCTTTGTGTTTGTGTGGCGGGATTCTGTCTGTGCCAGCAGGGCAGAACAACGTCATCAAATAATCAAATAGAATCAGGCAGATCATAATTTCACTACGACATCGTATAGAAACACAATTTCTAATTCAAACCTCAGGACAAAGAATTCCAGAACTCTTCACACCAGTGGCATTGTTTGTTTTACTTTCTTCCACGTGGAGAGGGACGCTTGTCCCGAACACTTTCAGTTGGTCCAGTTTTTTTCTGGATGGAGAACTTACCCTCCACTGTAGATAGACGTGTGATTCAGTCTTACATTTCAATTATCGTGTCCTAAGGATAGAAGACATTTCCTGCCAGGTACCATTCCAAAGAAATGCCAACAGAAGGGGGTGACATATATATATATATATATATATATATATATATATATATATATATATATATAATTTCCTGAGGGAGTCTTCCCAAGGGATCAATAAAGTTCAGTCTAAGTCTAAGTCTAAGTCTATATACAGTGGGGGAAATAAGTATTTGACCCCTTGCTGATTTTGCTGGTTTGCCCACTTACAAACAATGCAACGATCTATAACTTTAATAAAGAAAATTCCAGAAAACCACATCATATGAATTTATAAAAATTGATAACCATATGATGAGGAAAATTAAGCATTTAAACCTGCAAGATCAGCAAGGGGTCATACTTATTTCCCCCACTGTATATATATATATATATTTATATATGAACATGCATTTTTATGACCATATAAAATGTTTATGCAGTTTAAAATTGCTAAATTGAATTGATAGTCTTTGTCAAAGTAGAGATGTGTCAGCAGCCACTGGAGGAAGCTCCCTTTCACAGCAGATTTCATGCTGGACCAGAGGTACTTCTTCCACTTTGGTTTCCTCCCCAGGAGAAATGGTTGTAAATCATGGTTGTGTTGCTTGGAGAAAAGCGTTAGATCCAGTATTAGATAGTGAAAAAGTATTTCCGACTCAGCTTTACAGTTACACCGTGAGTTTTGAACCTTTAAAGATAAATCGTTGATGTTTCCACTGACCTTTTCCACTGACCTTTTCCACAGACCGTACAGCTTTGATGGTGGTAGTAAGCTAAAAAAACAACAAAAAAACAGACCGCAGCCAAGGCCGAGATGGAGTTACGACTGGGATTTCGGATAACCCTGGTCTGGTTCATCCTGGCCTTGACTCTTTCCAGCAAGAGAGTTGAAGCTCAAAGAGCAGGTAAAATACATTTAAAAACAGAAGATTTAGCCTTTGATTGATGCACGAAACCTCATCTCTCCGTTTGTTTGCCCTTAGGGTGCAAAAACGTCCACTACGACTTGGCATTTATCCTGGATACCTCATCCAGCGTGGGGAAGGACAACTTTGAGAAGATAAGACAATGGGTGGCCAACTTGGTGGAGTCTTTCGACGTGGGGCCGGACAAGACCAGAGTGGCCGTGGTCCGCTACAGTGACCGAGCCATCACCGAGTTCAACCTGGGCCGCCACAGGACCCTGGAAGAGGTCAAGCAAGCGGCCCGCAACATCCGCTACATAGGGGGGAACACGATGACGGGGGACGCCATCAGCTACACCACCGACAACATCTTCACCGAGCGCAGCGGCGCCAGACCGGCCGCCCGAGGCATTCAGAGGGTGGCCATCCTGCTGACCGACGGCCGAAGCCAGGATTACGTTCTGGAGCCCTCCAAGGCGGCGGCCAAGGCCAACATCAGGCTGTTCGCCGTGGGCATCGGCGAGGCGCTGCGAGAGGAGCTGGAGGAGATCGCCGCCGAGCCCAAGAGCGCCCACGTCTTCCACGTGACCGACTTCAACGCCATCGACAGAATCCGGGGCAGGCTCCGGAGGAGGCTGTGCGAGAGTAAGTCACCCGCCAAGGGGCTTGTCGCGATCCCATCCCCGACGCGACACACCGCTGGACTTCCCTTTGAAGCCCGGCTTTTTGAAAGAGCCGGCCACGCCCGCAACGTGCATTTAATCAAACTGCACTCTTATTTTAACCTTTAACCACCATGCAAGGGAACGACCCTAACCACAAAAAAAAGAAAGAAAAACCCTCCCTACCACGGAGAGCTGCACATGCACACTGGTGCACACTATGGTGACTTCTTTTGATCCAGGGAGAAGCCTATTCGGGGGGGGCTGTTTGCAGAAATTGTCTTGTAAATGATAGTTTCCTAACCAGGACATATCTGTGGTGCAGCTGCCTTTCTGACGGAGGCGTCGAGCACTGGAAAGCTTACGCAGACCTCAATGGTTTTTCCACCATTGTGCTGAGAAAATGCTTTCAACGCAGACACACAGGCTTCGAAAGTATCGCGCATAGCTGCATAAATCAACCGAAGCAGGCTTGGAAATAAACACTTTTAAGAGCCTCGTGTCGAGGCTCTACAGAGAAGGTTTTCAGAGAGACTAGGGTCAATTTTATTCTCTCTGTTGCCTTAAATTTACATCCTTAAATGAACTAGAAAATGTGCAACACGTATCTTAGATTTAGCTCTAAATCTATCTTCAAGTTGTCCGTTTTGAAAAGGGAAAAGTACTCCTCTAAACAAAGTGTTGAGTCAGATTATGAAATGCATTTATTCTTTTTTAGGGACTACCATCTTGCCAAATCACACGCCTCTTGGGCTTTAAAGGCAGCTTGTAAATTCATTTTAAAGCTACCGACCTCTGACCTTGCTTCTAGAGTCGATAGATTTTCTGTCTGGCAGCAAGCAATGTAGGTTGCACATTATGAGACATGCTGTGCAGGCCTTTTTTCATCCATTCCATCTTAAAAATGGCCTAAAGCTAAATTTGCAATCGCAGAAAAAAAAGTTCCAGTGTTTTATTTCCGTAATCTCTTGAGATCGCCACGAGTGAGCCTCCGAGTACATTGGTGGTCAGCACAACGGACTCACTGGGCAATGGCAGTGATTATCGTCTTAGAAAATTACAGTTCTAATGTTTCATGTGGGTTCGTTGCAACCAGTCATATGTCCATACATCTTTTACCTTGTAATCTATAGATTTAAAAATGGGCACCAGTGCCATTGCCCTATTCTGCCCCGCGTTGATTCATTAGGGACGTGTGTGGTCTCACCCAAAAATATACTCTCTTAGGATAACATGTATGTGACCTGTTGAACTAAAAAAAACAATTGGGCCGGTACGACAATGTAAGAAAATATTGGTTAATCCAAAAATAAAAAAAGTTTACCGAAAAGAGGAAAGATAATATTGGTCGTAGGTGTGTAGGGCTCAAGCAGAGGCAGGTTTTTACACTGCTTCCAATTTCACTCGGAGCCAGATCCCTAAATTATAGCTTCAGGGCCACAAGTGTAGGGAGTTGCTCAGCTATTCGGCATGCTCAGATTCAGGGCTGTGCAACAACGCCGTCTTTAAATAAGAGTGACGCACTTCCACTCGTTCACAGAACGGCAATTTCTGGTTGACAGGCTGGCTTTGTAAACATTATAAACCAAGTGTCTGTCGAGAAGGGCTTCTATTATCACGTTAAGAGAGGAAAGACGTGACTGAAAAACATTAGATAAAAGAAACAACGTTGCTAGTTGTGGAATGAATTAAAAAAGTACGTTAGGGCCGTCAGTTGGATAAGCTGCTTGGATTATTCTCATTAGTCACACTTAGGGGTTTTGAGCCGATCAACAGCAATGAAGGCTCATGATCTTTCATTTAAGACGTTTTTACAAGTGCTGGACCCATTTAGGGGAGGGATTTCAAGCCACAAGTCATATTTATGAGTCAGGAGAACTCAGATGTGTTGTTGACTCATGATTTAACAAGAATATCCCCAGAACAAGACTGTTTGCTAACCGGTGACATCATTCTGATTTGTTGTTGCCATAAATGTCGGGTTAAAGGTCGAAGTTTCACAGACTTGCAATGGCTGGTTTGCCTTGATAGATATGTTGCTTCACTATTTGTCGCCTCAAAACTGGAGACGAAAATAAATATATAAAACAGACTAACAATGGATAGTAATCATATATTTAAAAGAAAATAAATACTTTGTGGTGATCCGAGGGTTGGTACACTCAGTGTGGAAGGATATATTGGTACTTGTTTTTGCAGTTTGTAAGGCTTAATTTGCTTATTAACAGATGACACAACTTTAATTTGGGGAAAGAAAAAAAACTTTTTGCAGGGTGTTTTTAAAGTTGATGGAAAATCTCATTACCGGAACTTTGCTGATGATGATGATGCTTTGATGGAGCAAAGTTCAAAGCTGTCATCCACCCTGACTTTAGTTAATGCAAAAGCTATCAAGATGGTCCCCGACAAATAAAATTAAAAAAGATTTTAAAAACCTATGACCGAGTTTTTGCGTAACAAGAGTGGAATTACATTGAAATCTTAAATGCCCTCAATACCCAAAGATTTAATAATTTTCTTGTTTCCTGGTGGGGGCATCCACACACTCACCGTGTGATGCCAAGATCTCAAAATTCCGTATTTATATTACACAGCAGGTCATGCTGAAAGTGACGACCAAATATTTTAAGCTTTTTTAACTATTCAGCTTGAAACACGTCATGGGTTAAGCCGTCTTTTTAGTTTTTCTTTCTTGGTCAGTCTTGGCCTGATCTGTACTTATGCCATTTGGCCTTATCATAATAACCACTTTAATAAATAAATACATGAAAATGACTGTAAATGACATGAAAGAATGTGCCCAAAGAGAGGAGTGCTATTTATACGCGCTGCCATGAGCTCATGCTGAGCTTGAGGCAGGAGCTCATGGCTGTTGTCTAGAGCTCTGATTATTCTTACACGTGGGTTCCAGGCACTTAGAGTTGCGACATTTTAATCTGAGGAGTGGGTTGAGGGGTTCAAGAAGATTCTGTGGCAGACTCAGCAATATCAGCCTTGGAGAGAGGATCTGACATTTAAATAAGATCTACAAACAAAAGGGAACCCTCTTACAAGTTTTTCCACTCACTTAAATTAAAATTGAGATGTAATCAAACCATCTTGGCACAAATAAAAGACCCACTTTAACATTTTCCCCTTTCTCATAGATTCTAACATAACTGAAACATTGGTGTGTAGAAATGGAAAACCTCCTCTTGACAATCAGAACACTTTACATCTTAAGGGTTAGGGTTAGATAGGAGATATGGAAAGAGAGGGCAGTCTCCACATTGGAGTTTTTCAAATGATAAAGAAACAAACATCTTCTGGGGGACTGGGCAGGACCCATTGGTAAATTTAAGAAAAGTGGGTTAATTTACAAAGGAAGAAAATAAACCTAAGCTAAATGCTCACAGATAGAAACTAAATTGGGAGTTAGTATACAACACCATATACTATATATAAGAAACTGAAATGAAAGAATATAATAAACTAAAGTGACTAAAATAAAGTGCCACATTTACAGATAAACCCCAAATTGGAATCCCCAGTACTGGTCCAAAAAATTTAAAATAAATTAAATGAACAACTTGCGAATTCATGAAACAAGGTTGAGTACACAAACACAACGCATATATTTTAACAGTGTTAATACAAATGATTAGTATTACATTTATCTATGAGATGTATAAAAAACTATTACTTTTTTTTTTTTTTTTTCCTTTTTTTTTCTTTCCTTTTTTTTCCCTTTTAAAAAAAAAAAAACTATTACTAACTATTGTGCGTGCATGGGATTACAGACATAATTTTGTCGCTGTAGGTGTAGCCATCTCAGTTTTCTACAAAACAGTAACACAAAGCTGGATCTTCAACAGGAACATACCAATTTCTGAAGACTTCTTTTCCTGTGCACTCTCAAGAACATCCGATTTTGCCTCGCAGTGCACCCGACTGACTTATTGTCTTTTCTTCCTCAGATGTCCTGTGTCCAAAAATGAAAGTTCGGCCTGATCGCTTTCAGCCCAACAGCACCAGTTATGGGCTTGAAGAGGTTCCAGGTATGTCCAAACTGCTGCTTTGCTAACGGCAACACACAGTTTTGGCAGCATTTGTCTGTCAACCACAGAGTCAGCGCTCCATCTTTCAAAGCATCTCCTACACAACCACACTGGAGCTTTTTGGTTCTATACAAAGAGATTAACTTTATGCTGCCAAGATTTTAGATGGATTTCAAAATATTTGTCTGTTCCAATCTGATTTGAGAATAAATTGCATTTATTTATGACTTTAAAGGTGCGATGTCTTTCGCACTGTTTGACACAGGCATTATACAAACATAAAATATCTGTATTTTCACAAACAAGATGCTTTCAGTAAATGCATGTTATGTATGCATTCTCTTTCATGTTCAAAGCGGCTCTTAGGTTAAGTTAGCTCAGGCAGCGTTAATATCTATTTGGGGGGTTGTTCAAACTTTCTTTAATTATATTACATCTGTATCAATGTGGGAATATGCATAAGTTATATTGATAGGAAATTTTTAAAATTTTCAGCATTACCAATTTGATGCCGTATCATTAAGATGTACACTTATAAAAACGTATAGTGAAGAAAATAGCTTAGAAACCACTGAATCACTGAAGATTTTACACTTACGTTTGAAAAGCAAGTCATATGTGTCTGCTCTATATCTTCAGTATTAAATGAAGAAGTCAAACAGTCCATATATTCCCCGAATCCACTGGGTGCTGTAAGCAGATAAACTAAGTCTGATGGCCAGCTTCTTAGTTTTCTTACTTCGCATTGGTACAAGTAATGGTGCAACAATGTGAGAAAACGAATAAGTTGGCCATAGTGTCAGACGAATTAGGCCGGAGCTCTGCAGGGATATGTTTTTGAGCCCTTTCCTTTACACTCTCTACACCAGTGACTGCATTTCGCCCATCACTCAGTTCTCCCAACCCCAAATACTCAGGCAACGCAGCTATTCTTGCAAAACTCACAGATGATTAGTCGGTCCAGGACCATATCAACACAGTCACTGACTTCACACAGTCGTGCACAGAAAACCGTCCTTACCTGAGCATCAGTAAGACCCCGTCGCCATTGACAACCAGACATTTTGAGTGTTCCAAATACCTCTGAGTCACTTTGGAAAATAAACTCATGTTGGACCAAGACAACATCAGTCTTGTTAAAAGACTATGTTCATGTTTCATCTAACTTACTCCCCCTGCGTTACCACAGTATCGTACTACTCTACCTGTCAGCTTCAACACGATCTCTGTCACAAACTGGTCAGAACTCACATGTATTGCCAATACTGCTGCCAAAATAATTGGTCTCCCCAAACCTCACTGACTTAAATAACAAATCCATCGCAAACAATGCATTAAAAATCGCAGGATATCGCACACCCACTCAATCTCCTCCTCACCATAACGCCATGCTCACTGGTACAGATTGCTAGAATGCAACAGAAAAATTCGTATTCATGTGGTCATATCATCGTCGAATATGGTCATGTTGCTTGTTTTTTTAGTAATTCCATCGTTAGCCTGTGTGTGCTGCTGTCTTTTGTTAATGACGGTGTTGTGTCGCTACCGGTGTACGTGCTTCTGTGTGCCAAGTATGGTGATGTGGAACGGAGCTTTCCCTAGGGACCGTAAAAGAGCTCAAGTTAAAGTTTTAGCTTGGCTAATGGGTGGCTGGACCCCACCAGCTGCATAACTTCTAGTGAGGTCAAGGCAAACCACAAATACAAATCCCAGTGCACATACCAGTGATGGACATGCTAGCCTATAAATGGCCTCTGCATCCGTGTTCCCGCCTGTGGTCACTAGTAGTGTCACTGTGAGATGTTGATGTCCAAGCTAAAGAGTCAAAATATCAAAGTACCAGCAATGTTCTGTGTGTAACTAGTTTAGTCAAATGAGTCTGGTGGCTTCTGGGCCGTATCCAGAAGCCAAAGTAGACTTCTGGATACGGGTGGGGGTTGACAAAGGTTGGTGGTCCAAAAACAGTTGATGTCCCAATTTCCAGAGAGGCAAGAGAACTCTATAGTGGGCAAAAATAATCTTGGGACATGAACTTTGGTCAGCAACTGGGATAAACCATATACAGAATGTTGGACTTTAGATGATAAATCTAGCAAAAAAGCAGAGACTGAAGAGAATTTAAGTAGAACTATGAACATGTGAGACATGTAGAGGGATTGGGCAACTCCCTGGTGGGCTGGGAAAGGCTTATTATTGATAAGGGTGATGTCAGTGAGTCCTGTAACAGTCAGCAGAACCATAAAGATATCAGCTATAGCTGTTCTACAGATCACCCAGGCAGGAACCAGGTTCATATAGTTCTGAAAGTGCAACTCCTATTCAGCTTATTCTAAATCAGGCAACATAGTTTGACAAATTCTTTGATTAAGTGAAGCCGATGACTGGATGTGAGTCAGAGGGGGGTGAGGGGGATTTTGTACAGTGCAATAGGCTGTGTTCAAGGTTTTTTTTTCTCCCAGGTCTTGAATAGCGTTTATCCAGAAAGGTCGGATGTTGTTACAAGAGTGTCTTCTGGGGATCGAAGTTCCTGTCTGTCTCCCACCCACATCCATCACTCTAAGAGAAAAAACAGATGCACTGGCATGATTTGTTTAGACTCCTGTCCAAGTACAAAGAACAAGATGTCAGAGAGCTGAGAGTTATGTTTAAGAAAAGCTGACTCTTCACACACTTGGCTGGCACGGATATATCTGATTATTCGGTTTGGTGATTAAGGTTCAGATATTATCCTGCAGGTATTAATGGGCTTTTGTGCCAGATTAAGTTCTTATGTATTTTTGTTTTGTTGACATTTAGATATAAATAGTTGAAAATTAGTTGATTTTTCTTATAAACTTCATTGCAGAGTTTGGAAAACCAATGTATATGGATAACTGAACATGGCTGCATCTGTCTTTTTTCTGTATGTCCAGAATTTATATTAAACATATCCAGTTCAGTACAGAAGTCAACTGCCAACATACAACAAGTGGCAGGGTGTACCATTAACAGGTTGCCAAGCTATGAAAGCAAGCATGCAGAGCGAAACACTTCCCTCCTATGAGCAATTTCATGTCTCCGCTTGTGATAACCCAACCCGCATGTCCTCGGTCTGAAAGAGGAAACCAGAAAAGCAGAAGAGATCCACATAGACATAACAAGCAAACTATACACGGAAAAACTCCAGCTGGCAAGTGAATTATAGTCCGAGAAGTGTATGTTATAAGGCTACTATGGTTACTGCTGAGTACCAGGGGGAAGGGATTGTGGAAAGGATTTAAATGTCCATACGAGTTTCAAATGCCTCTGTTCATGCTATAGACTTCAGGAAAGCAACAACATACTAGATATTGGCAGTGGCTGATATTTTGCTACAGTGTACTGAACACTCTTGGGTCTACTGTGTTTGACTGATTGTTTGTATTTGACTTTTTAAACCATGATAAGCAGTATGACAGCAATTTATAAAGCAGTCAATGTAGATATTTTGCTTTAGCAGAAAGGACTATTTCAGCCAAGAAGATAACTGTCAATTTTTGGATCAATCATCAGAGCAAAGAAAAAATAAGTTCAGAAAGATACAAATGAACATCATCTTTACAAGTATTTTCCACCTCTTAAAGATAAAAGGATGTTGTTCGCTGCTTCAAACCACTCTTAAACTGTGGATGGTGCTATGCAGATTTATACCAAAAATCCTTTCCCCCTGTCTTTGATAGTAGATCTCAATGTCTCTTGTACAAAAAAAAAAACATAGAATGAATTTGGATTTGTTAACCAAATCGAAACTTCATTCATGTGCAATTTGTTGCTTCGGCATCAATTGATAATTATCAGTGATTTCATAGCTCATATTCTTCATTTTAGTTCCTCATAAGATTATTTCTGTCAGTTATGACCGATAAATCAATTTATCCTTTTAATTTTGTGAATGCAGCGTGATGTGAAGTATTGGCCAAAACGCTTGAAGGCTCCCTCTTTACACCTTGGCAGGGACCTCTTGGGTTTTCTGGCCTCTTAGATTAATTGGTGACTCGGTCGTGAATGCAGGAGTTTGTCTGAGAGCACACGCTTGTTCTTTTTGTTTATATCTGTGTTGGCCCCGGAATGGAATAGTTGCCTGACCAGGATCTACCCGGCCTCTCACTGACTGGCAGCTGGGATAGGCTCCAGCCCCCCCGGCTCCTAAACAGGAAGTGATAATGGAAACTGAACAAATGCATTCAACAGCCATGGAATTATTTTTCCAGTATACAACATTACATATACTGTGTATATATATATATATATATATTTTTTTTTATTTATTTATTTTTTTTTATATGGATTTTATGGATATTTTTTATATTTTTACCGATACAAAAAATTTGAACTATCTGATTTAAAGTGAGAATATTTTTAAAAAAAAGAGGAAAATTACATTTCCATCCTATAAATCAAGGTTAGAATTTCCCAAAATATGCCAGTTTAAGTGACTGCTCGGTCAGCCCTTTGGTCCTCTGGGCAGTGATTCAACAGGACAGAGTGGAAGACACTGTGTTCATGATCAGAGACGATAGCATTTCTTCACGCTGTAAAGACACATTATCGCATTCTTGTCATTGGGCACGTGCTAATTATGTGGTTTTGCTTTTCCGCTTGGCTGTGACAGTGAAAATAAAATCAGAGTTAGCTTTCAATAAATCACTGAAGGCTTCTGTCTTCAGAAGAGAGCATCCTGTTTTGTGCCAAATGCATTTGGAATGTATCTCCTTATATTTCTCTATTTATTCATATTTCAAATGTTTGAATTCTTCATATTTTGTCATTTGAAATATTACAGTGTTATACCACTGGAAAGTTATGTTTGGTTATATTTACAATAACCAAAGATCAGATTGTTTTACAGTTGACTGTAAATACAACATTTTTTGAATAATGATAATTTTGTATTTACAAGCGCTACATACAAAATGGTGCTCCCCACTATTAGAAATCGTTATGGCTGCCATTGTATTTGTTAATTAAAAATGTATATTTCTATAATTAAATGGTTCCCAAGATACAATCTGGAAATGCAAAAACTAAGAGGAGGCATAAGCAAGTTTACATAAAATGTTAGTTGTCATCTTACCGTGGATGCTAAAAATCGATAAAAAGCATCAATTTCACTCATTTTCAAAACCTGACGAGGGGCCCCAATTTGGGGAAAATGCTATCAAAAAGTCTGTCTGAGGTCTGATGCGTCGACGTGATAAAGATGTCTGGGGGTTTCCGTGGGGCAGTAACTGGATCTCTGCAGCCTTGCTTTATGGCATGTGTTGTCAAACACACTAAGAGAGCTGTGTGTTTTTTTCCAGCTTGTGACTGCACATAGAATCTTTCTACATGCAACGTATCAGACATACAGGATTTATTGCCACTACTCCAGGGGCTCCCACCTATAATTACCCAGAAAAATGTTTATTCTAGTGCAAAGAGAGTGCAGTTCTGTCTGAAAAACGTCACTACCATTTGCCGCTGATTATAATTCGACAGCCAAGAGGCCTGTGGTTTCAGGGAGCCTTTTCGTGTCTGACCCCCTCAGGATACAAGAGGTGGCGGAGCATCTCTGTGGTTCTGAGCTCACTATCTACCGCCCAAACGTTGCCATCTGCTCTGATCAAAGCAGCAAAGTGCACATGTACTTGCCTTTCCCAGCCGGTGAACTCATCTGGCTTTCGCCGCAGATCGCCCCATCGCTCGGTCTTGGCTGTCCAAAATAACTTTTTTTTCGGGGGGTTGATTATACGCTGTCAGCTGCCAGTCCAAATTACAGCTCTGTGCTCAGATGGGCCCTGAGCAGCCAGAGAGGTGGTGTGGCGAGTGAGCGCGCTCCGCGCCAGCGTGGTGACAGACGGGATCCAGTCCAGTAAAAGTTTGCAGCTGCGCGGCGTCTTCGAGCAACTGATAACCGGCAAATCGGCCCCCGTTGCCAAGAGAGACGCCATCTGTTGCTCAAGGGGCATTTACTTGTTTTACATTTGGATCTGTTAGCTCTCAATTTATAGATATATTTTAATTCGATCCGCTTTAGCTTGTGAATATTGCTCATATTTAACAGGAAGATGAGCTCATTCAGCATCAGTCCTCCAGAAGCAGACCTCAGTGGTTCAGGTCAGGCTGACCCTGACCTCAGCTCTTTTCAAATGTTCCGCTTGATACAGCTCTGTGGTCTCTATAACTGGCCCCATGACAGATGTGCTGTACTCGCTCTTTCGACGTACTCAAAGTCATGCATACAAACAGTTATAGCCAATTACTGAAAGCACCATGCAGGCCATCTGCAAGCTACAGCTATGGACCTGCAGGTCATTATTGTTGACCTTTATTTAATTCTCATCTTTAATGAGCTTCAGCAAATCAGCAAAGAGATGTGAAAGGGGGCAAAGGCAGAGTAAAGTTTACCTAAGACGGGCTAAGAAAAGGACTGTTTCCTCCCTATATGTCAGGTCCATTCAATCATGGCCCCCCATGTAAATGTAACTTGGTTAAGTGCTTCCTACCCAAGCATTTTCCAGTATTTGGCCACCTATACGCTGGCTTTTAATGGAAAGTAAACACCATCACACAGGATGTGTAGACATGACTCATGGTACACCTTCATACACGTTTTTCTGTGTTTTTTGTATCTGATTCTGTGGATTTGACTTGGTGTTATCTTCTGGATAGTACGGATAAAAATCTATAAAAGTTTACCAATAAAGCTTTGGTGACTTCATTGGGACCATTGCTCCTTCTTAGTGTGTACTGTTGCCTCCATGGCTTAAGCTATCTCTATGAAATGCTCAACACTAGAGCAGTTTTAAGGCAAAATAAAAAGTCCTGTAAGGCTTTGTTTGTATCCAGTGTTGATGGTCTAATACAATAATGGCAGCAGCACTCCAAACAGCCAAATCTGTGTTTTAAAGCACAGAAGACATAGCACCCTCTCCTGGTCTCTTCTCACACTGATCAGAGTGAACAGATGGTTTCCAAAAGTCTAAGACGAATGTCCCCTGAAAAGTTCTAATGAATAACCAGCACATAGACACATCCCACCCTCTAGAGTGCAGAGAGAATAAAGTTTGAAGTTATCAGTGACAGCTATTGTGCGCAAAAGTGTTTTTTTTTTGTCTTTGGGGCCTGTGTTTTACCTCCTAAAGACACATACAAACCTTTTTCCAGACTCTCATGTTACCTTACCTTAAAGCTCTAGGTTCCACTTTGAAGCTCTAGTGCTGATATTCCCACCGGAAATCCCACAACCCACAGGTTTTACTGCATGCTGAACCTTTCCGCATCCCTTCATGCCATAAAGGCACGTTTTTCTCTCAGTGGACTCACGCAATGCCAGCACCTGGCCTCCAGCGAGAGCCTCCACAGCTACCGACAAGCACAACTTCTGTTCTTGTTGGCATCACCATAGCTACAGCACTTGTTTGCAGCGAAAGGGAGTATCCTTTTTAAACCACCTAAGTACGGCCTGTGGTCGAACCACTTCTAATCACACGTTGCACACGCATGGACGTGCTCACAGGAGGACCTCACTGCCGATGGCCACCGCTTTTATCCTCCGGTGGAAAAGCTAACAAACCTCTCAGAGTCTCGGCAAACGGCCCTGTTTTCTGTTGGTTCCACGATGAGTTCAACTTTTCTCCCAAAAAGTGGCTGCAGGGTGTGGTAGGACTGACCTAGTTAGACTCAGGCGCACCACCACAAGATCTGACAAAACCAGAAGTAAACCCCAAGACTAGAGAGCCCGCCGCGCTTTTTCATATGTGTGACTGAAAGTTTGGAGCCCAGTCGAGCTGTTTTACTGTGTTGCTGCAGGTTTTGACCTGATGGAGCACTTCAGTGTGAAAGATATTCTGGGAAGCCGAGAGGATGAAGGCCAGAGTTCATACGTTCGCCTCGGCACCATGCCCATAGTGCAGCAAACAGAGTAAGTTGGCAAGCCTTCAGATTCAGTGCATCTCACATTCTCCTCAAAATCTATCGAAAGATAGGATCTTAAAGCTCAGCAAAAGTGAATAGGATCAGAGTATGCACTTTTCTGCTGAGCCCCCTCTGACCACAATCCCATCCACCTTATGAGGAACAGGGTCTGCCAATTTTAGATAACACACACCAGCTTTATACTTCCAGTTATAATTGCAAATGACCCAGACACAGAAAAGCTTTATTTGTTTCCAGAATCTACTGCATTAAGATATGATTACATCACTCGGCATGACAAGAATTTGAAATGGTATTTTTGCAGATGATTGATGATTCTTACAAGTGGCGATTAAATACAATTTCTGTGAAAATGGAATTTTGTCAATCTAAAAACACATTTGGGGCTGTTATCTAGCCCTGTTTTTTCCCCCCTTTCTTTTTTACATTAGTTTTGATAACACTATTTATTATTCTCTCATATCAGAAAGCTAGATATAGATTTAAATCTAATTTGTTTCCCTGACTTTTACCCAAAAGAAAGTAAGTCCACATTCCATGCGGGACTCTTAATATATTGGTAAGAAAGCTGAGCAACATTGTTAAGCTTTATATTTATGTTTTAGGCTTAAATAGACCCTTTTCATGACTAATTTTAACTAGAGATTAATAGATACAGCAGCTCAGCAACACATACTCAGCCATATGCTTGTAATCAGCCTGTTAGGAATAACACGAACCAATTACTGTACTATGGCCAATTTCTATAAGATGTGTCCAGGCATTTAAAAATGTAGTCAGAATAAGTTTTGGTTCGGTTTTAGTCCTGTCTCATAGAATGGGTGAACTTTTCTGCCATAACCTTGGCAACACGATAAAGAGGTAGCAAGACCAGCTCCACTTAACAAATATCAAGCTCAATATCATTATGAAAATTACAATTTCACATGTCTTTTAAGTGTTTTATTGAGAATATTAAACATTGGGTCATAAACAGTGCGCTGGTTAGACGAAACACAGACAGTGATTTTACACATTATTGTTTAAAGTTTGTCTATTGCATCAAGTGCAACGATGAAAATAAACCATCAAGGCTTTTCTTTTACCCTCCAGAGACGTGTTTTCTCAAGGTTTGCCAGATGAGTACGCCTTTGTCACAACGTTCAAATTCAGAAAAACCTCAAGACGTGAAGATTGGTACCTCTGGCAGATTTTTGACAAATATGGAATCCCACAGGTGGGTGGACTTAAATGTAAACGGTCATAAATTTAACTCTTGAGCTTAAATTAGGCTCGGTTCACTGAACATTCGTCTCCTTGTCAAACCAAACTGCTTATGGTTTGCTGGAAATGTGTAATTTGCATTAACCTCTGACTCGTCAGGTGTCCATCCGTCTGGACGGTGAGAACAAGGCGGTGGAGTACAACGCTGTAGGGCTGACAAAAGATGCTGTCAGGGCCGTGTTCAGGAACCCCGAAGTCGACAATCTCTTTGATCGCAATTGGCATAAGATCGCCCTCCGCGTCGAAGCCAAGTCTGTAGCCCTCTACCTGGACTGCAAACACATCCAGACTCTGCCAATAGAGGACCGGGAGGACATAGATATCCAGGGGAAGACAGTAATTGGAAAGAGGCTTTATGACAGCGTGCCGATAGACGTGAGTCTCCGCCTTCATGCTTGACACATTTTATCTACGGAAGCTCCTTCTCTTGGAGGTTGATCTTATCATAACTGTCCGCCCGTCTTCTTGCAGTTTGACCTCCAGAGGATGATGATTTACTGTGATTCCAAGCATGCAGAGCTGGAGACCTGCTGTGATCTCCCCAATGGGCCTGTGAGTATGACACCAGCAGAACCTTTAGGGGTGCTGAGACACAAAATGACTGAAACATCTTCATTGTGACCGGTCTCCAGACTTGGTAACTTCCAAATATTCAGCTTTGCTACTGCGGCTTGTTGATGTGGTATGAAAGGGGAAGGCATTTCGGCCAATTGTTTGAGCCAATAAATCACTTTAAATTGTGCTAATCATCTTACAACTACTTTATAATAAGATATCTGAGAATCTTTGGCTTGGTTTCAGACATCCACTAGATCACAATATAGTTCACTGTGCTGTGAATGAGCTATTTTGTAGCGTAGTTTGAATTGCAGCTATAAAAATTAGACATCTATACGGTGCACATAATTTTTTAGGGAAATGTCTCTGTTGGTACTGTCATACTCACAGATTTTAGCTTGAATATGCTACCCCAAATGACACCTAATATCCACTGTATAGTTATTAACAACCTCTGTACTGTCTGAAATTAATAAGCACTTATCTGCACCACCCCCTAGCAAGTTCTCTATTAGTGCAATGCAGATCAACTTTAGTTATCATCACCATTTTCCAATTGATGTAAATCTTTCTATACTTCAAAGATTTAGAAGTTCCAACCTGGTCCACTTCAAAGCAAAATACAGAGCCACTGAAAACCAACAAATTTTCACTTAGTGAGCGTACACGGGGAGACTGTGAAAAGAAGAAATCTCCCTCTTCACAGGTATAAAGTGCCATAAAAACCAGACTTAAGAAGCATGGATATCTTATTTTATCTGATGGGGTATAAGAGGATAGGAGATAGAAAATGATTAACTCTGTAACACCAGAGTGAACATAAGACTCATTCATCGTGGATTATTGAGCGAATGTTCAAGTGGTCCTAAATGGATCCATCTGTTGGAACCTGGAATTTTTTTAAAACCCGTTTTCATTTATTTTTGTTGAGCCATGTGGGGCTACATTGGGAGATAAATCTGATATTTAATCCTGGGAACCAAACATGTGCCATAATCTAAAATCCTGTTCACAGATCCCTTTTTCAGTGGCATTAATTTAATTTAGTTTTGATTTTCCCAACCTTTTTTGTTGTTTTATGTTTTATTGCACTATTAATGTACATTGCACAGAAATCAAACATTTTCAAATTTTTACTAAGTAATGTCTTAGTTAGCATGAGCATCACTATGTTACTGGATGGTAATTTAGACAGTTCCAGTTCTACACTTTAACTAAGAGCTAATAGCCCTCTGGATTATCTAGGAGACGTGCTGTAGACTTCTGTCCTGCTTGATTATTACTTCTGTCCTAATTTATTGGCTCTTTTAATGTTTAGACCAAAAGTGATTCTGATTCTGATCAATTTCTGTAATTGGAACTTACCCGTAGGGTGGGTTCACTCTTCTGAAACACACTCTTAAGCCTCCCTGGGAAGGTCTATTCAGCGGTTCTGGAGAGGAGGGTTCATCAGATAGTCGAACCTCGGACTCAGGAGAAGCACTATGATTTCCGTCCTGGCTGTGGAACAATGGACCAGCTCTATACCATGAGCGGGGTCCTGGACAGTGCATGGAAGTTTTCCCAACAAGTCCACATGTGTTTTGTGGACTTGGAGAAGGCGTTGGACTATGTCACTCGCGGAATCCTGTGGGGCGTGCTCCAGGAGTATAGGATACCGGGCTGTTTGTTACGGGCTGTTCGGTCCCTGTACGACCGGAGTCAGAGTTTGGTTCATATCGACAGTAGTAAGTTGGATACATTTCTGGTGAGAGTTGGACTACGCTAAGGTTGCCCTTTGTCTATGGTTCTGTTCGTAACTTTTATGGGAGGATTTCTAGGTGCAGCCAAGGTGTTGAAGGTGTCTGTCTTGGTGGCCTTAGGATCACACCTCTGCTTTTTGCAGATGATGTGGTCCTGTTGGCTTCATCAAGTTGTGAACTACGGCTCTCGCTGGAGCGGTTCGCAGCAGAGTGTGAAGCGGCTGGGATGAGGATCAGTGCCTCCAAGTCAGAGACCATGGTCTCTCACCAGAAAGGGGTAGAGTGCCTCCTCCGGGTCGTCCTTCCCCAAGTGGAGGAGTTCAAGTACCTCAGGGTCTTTTTTGCGAATGGGGGTAGGGAGCGGGAGATCGACAGGCGGATTGGTGCGGTGTCGGCAGTAATGCGGGCGCTGTCATGATGAAGAGAGAGCTGAGCCTAAAGGAAAAGCTCTCGATTTATCAGTCAATCTACGTTCCCACACTCATCTATGGCCACGAACTTTAAGTAGTGACCGAACGAACGATGTACTGTAGAGGATACAAGCGGCCAAAATTTGTTTCCTCCGCAGGGTGGCTGGGCTCTCCCTTGGAGGTAGGGTGAGAAGCTCAGCCATCTGGGTGGGGCTCGGAGTAGAACCGCTCCCAGTTGAGGCAGTTCGGGTATCTGATTAGGATACATCCTGGTCGCCTCCCTGGTGAGGTGTTCCACCGGGAGGAGGCCCAGACGAAGACCCAGGACACGCTTGAGGGACTATGTGTCCCGGCTGGCCTGGGAATGCCTCGGGATCCCCATGGAGGAGCTGGCAGAAGTGTCAGGGGAGAGGGAAGTCGGGGTTTCCCTGCTGTGGTTGGATGGATGGATGGATGGATGGATGGCATAAATTTCTATTTAAACTACACACCGTAGGGACTGTTCCTCATACCGTAGACACTGTTTCTCTAGCTGACTGACCTGCTCATGATTCAGCAAGACAACTTAGAACTGATGAGATTCTTCAAATTTGACCAAAAGCTGGTCATTGGGTTGTTGTATGAACATCCTGGGGCGTAATGCCATGCTCAGACTTGTGCTGCTTACCATTTGCAGGCTTCTGTTTCATCTTTCCGGGTAAACTGTATCGTTTCAGTGTCCGAAGAAAGTTGTGACGGAGGCTCCGCCAGTGCCGATTCCATTTCCAACCCCTGCTGTTGTGGAGCAGAAGCGAGGCCCTCAGGCGAACTGCTCGTGCCCTGAAGGGCAGAAGGTAAAGCCACTTGACTCTTCCAAACTCCTTTATCCCTGTCTATTATTTCCACGGTCGAGTGGGAATCCATCTCTTTAATGGCTTTCAAAGGACGGCTGCATTCTCATTTCTCGCAGGGAGCCATCGGTGCACCTGGTGCTGTGGGTCCAATGGGTGAAAAGGTCATCTACCATCGTAATTCTGCACTAGCTTGTGTGTGAAACACAAGATTACAGCATCCCTGTTTCTGTTCTGGTTTTTTTTATTGTGCAATGCTTACGTTTCTTTAGGGAGACTTTGGCCCTAAGGGTGCCACCGGACCACCGGGCATCAAAGGAGACAAAGGAGAAGCTGTATGAAAGTTTTTTGTGTCCCTGATCACATATGTTTCATTTTACATAATGCAGGGGAAAATAGGCTAATAGCCTAAATGACATATCGCTAATTTACTTTATAATCCAGTCTGAGCTTTGAAAATGTATGATCACTTCAGTTTTAATCAAACTGAAGTCATTTCATACTGCATGCCTTCCAGCTCTTCTGCTTCTTTTCATGCCTCGATAATAATTGATCCTTATCGATTAATTATTTGCAGGGCAAAGTTACCTCTGTCAAAGGTGGCAGGGGTGAGAAGGTAAGTAAACACGACTGTGCATGCGTCGCCTAAGCTCAAGAGATGTCTGCAGGACACTACGAATATTTTCCTTTGCATGTGCACAGAACAAATCTCCTAATCCCTAACTGGAAATCTATCTTTTTCACGCCTCTCTCCTTCCTTCTAGCTTTTTATGTTTTTCAAACTTGACGCGTCTACTTTCAGAGTGGCTTCTTTGGTGGTTAATGTCAAAATTGCAAGGCAGGACCGTTTGGGGGCAGTTGTAAGCGATTGCTGGACATGTGCAAGCGTAAACGAGGAGTCACATGCTCCCAGTGGTGGGAAGAAACGAAGTACAAGTACTTCGGTATTGTACAAAGCGGGAAATAACCATTAGGCCCTCCCTCAAGAAGAGCAGCACAGTACGCAAGACCTGCATAAAATATCTAAATCTAAACTGTCATAGGGGGTAAACACAATAAAAACATGCTTTATCTGCAACATTGCTCATTAAAATGGTACATTACTGATTTATTAAAACTAAATACGATAGGTACACTTAATGACATTATATAAGCCGTTAGGTATTATGGTTGGCAAGTACTTTTACTTTTAATACTTAAGTAGTTTTAAAAGCTTGTACTTTCTTACTTTTACTTAAGTAAAATAATAATGTGGTACTTTGACTTTTACTTGAGTACATTTTTGTCTGTGTATTTGTACTTTTACTCAAGTACATTGTTTGAGTACTTTCTCCACCACTGCATGCTCCTGAAAAGGACACTTACGATGGCCTTTAGTAAGTCATGAAACCAATAATTTGCCTTTTTATTTATAAAGCTTTTTCCGTTTATTTGTTTACAGTTAGAATCTTTTGGTTTACAGAGGGAGGGAGAGCAGGCCACTTCACTCCGATGTAAAGAATACATTCAGTCATTGTCTATTTATTCATTTTGTGGTCCTTCCCACAGGGGGAAAATAAAAACGAGAAAATGAGAGCACATTAAATCCCACTTTAATGTGCGGCATCCCTGTTGCTTCTCCACTTGTTACCTTCTGCTTAAGCATCTGTCTTGGCCTCTGTCCGCCGGACAAACAGCAGTTTGCGCGGCTTAAACTTTTCTAGACTGTGAGCAGACGCATGACGTAGGCTTCCCCGCTGCAGTTAAAGTCGGCCGTCTAGCCGCACGGGGTGAAAGTGAATCCACACCGCTGCGATCGCCTCTAATTGCCTCTTTAGCTGACCGGAGCGGGAAAAAGCCCCAGTGTGGCGCTTTTGTTGTAGGCCATTTACCTTTTGGGTTTTAGGGCACAGCAATGCTGGGTGGGGGGGGGTCTTTCCTAATCTCTACGATGCGAGAAATGCAGCGTGCTAATATGAAAGGAGCATGAGATAATTTAAGGGCAACCCTCTGTGACTTGTAAAGTGGTTGATGAAGCAAAGTGAAGCCTTGTGGTGGGCAGGACTTTGCTGCACTGTGTAATTTGCCAGCCATTACTTTTTTTCCTTTTACCCGGTCCCGTTTTGGATTCAGGGGAACTGGGTATGACATCAGTCTACAATCCAAAACTGCAACACAGTGGAATGAGCCACTGCCTCTTTGGTGTTTGGTCGAATGTTCTTTATCGGGACCATAGTGGGTCCTTATAAAGCCTTTAGCGGTTTGTTTACCTCCTTGTGTCCTCTGTGAAGCTTCAACATCTCTTTTGTCTAATATGTCATTTGTCTGTGTAACCCTTATGTTCCTATGTTTTAATAATCAAGTCCATTATAAGATCCTAATCCTTTGTGCTAGGTTTGGTGCTAACCTTTGTACTAAACAGTTCCGTGATGCCTGTAGGTTGATTTTTCTGACAGCACGCCATCTTCGCCCGTTCCAGCCGACCTGCATGCCCGTGTTTCACAAACCCAAAAAACTAAACCGTTTCTTTTTAATTTACAGGGTGATAGAGGCAGTATAGGGTTGACAGGTGCTCCTGGACAAAAGGGAGAGAAGGTGTGAACCGGAGGATGTGGAGAAGGCCTTCAAATACTGTTTTTAAGCCTTAAAGAAACAGTCCTGTCCTGGTATTTATGGGTGTTCTCAATCATTTTACAGGGCCTCGGGGGCATTCCAGGTATCGACGGTTTACCCGGTGACAAAGGAGACAAAGTAAGAAATAGAGCTTTTTCGTATCAGTAAAAGATTCCGGCCCTGTTACATCATGCTTGCTGAAATGTTTTTGGTCAAATATTCATGTTCTTGTTTGTATTACGTTATATTATATTTAGGGAGAAGCAGGATTGTCTGGCACTCCAGGTCAAACTGGTCCAGCTGGACAGAAGGTGGGTGAATGGGATGTTTTATTTATTATTGATTTATTTTTAAACTATGCATTTCATTCATAGATTTCGTCAGCACTATTCTTCTATAAACAGATTTCAACTAGCGAAAAAAAAAAAACAAGATCCAGAAAGGAACATACCAATTCTAAATAGCTATGGTTCTTTCAGTTTTTATGACTTGTTCTCTTTATTACACATACTTTTATTTTGTTTGACTCTGAGAGAGACAGCATAAAGAGGTAAAGGTGCTACATTTGGTTTCACGAATGGTCTAAAAGCAATAGCCAACCATGATAAAGGAAAGAATTGTCTCCAGTTACAATACATTCTCAAGATTAGCTTCTTTTTCTTTTTTTTTTGCTATTGAGGCAAGAAAGACTGCAGGTGATGTACCAGGCCTTTGAGTATAATTTTGTTATCTCTTCTGGTGGCAGAGGGGCTACTGGCTTGGAGGTACTGATCTGTCTTACCAGCTAAGACAAAATAAAACATGTCTAAAATTACAAACAGCTGTTTGATAGAACAAAGCATCAGAATTTTCTTTTTTAAAAGACTTACAAAAAGCAGACGTATGAAAGAAGAAAATAGCAAAAAGGAGAACTGTATTATTGAAAAGGTAACGAGAATCCACAGTTTTGGTGAAACTGTGAGGGCAATAGGATAGCAAGACATTTTAACAGTTTTTATAGAGCAAAAGAGAAAATGTTGTAGTAACAGCAATTTGGCCATGAACACAATCCTACTACAAATCTCTCAACATGTAAAAAAAATAAGCAAATATATGTGCAAATATACGTATTTGAATGGAGTCATTTGCCTTCTGTTTATCTTTTCCAGTCTGCAAGTACTTTTTCTATATTTTCAGTAATGCTAAATATGTCTCAACAGCTCAAAACTAGCAGACAAACTTCAGTTAGACTTTTGCACATCAGATAAAGAAAACAGTCCTGCTTACAAGAAATGTGTCAGTCTCTTGGACTAAACAAGCACCAAGTCTCGTAGGTGACAGACTTTGTAAGAGACAATAAGAAAAAGACAAGTATGGCCTTCATGAACACTGACAGTGTATCTAATCGTCAACACAGTTGTGTGAAAATCCTTATTCGTCTTACGTTACGTCCTTGTTTGCTTTCTTTTTTATTGACATTTATTGGATCTTTCTCAGTTATTTTGTAGCAGTTCCTACAGTGATTCAGTCCCGGATTGGCTGAGAGGCCAGTGTGCTGACTCGGCAGCGCACTGGTCCCAATTGAGCAACTCCCACCCACACAAACGTTGCATCGTTGCTTGTTTTATAGGGAATCCAGGGGGATGCGGGGAGTCCTGGGGCTCCTGGACTAAAGGGCGTTTCTGTGAGTAACGCACCTCACTGCCATCAGAGAGCATTTGATGACGGCTAACAATGTTGCTTTGGAAATCATCCTATCATGTCACTAGGGGGATTCTGGTGGAAAAGGTGAAAAAGGAACTTCAGGAGCCAGGGTAAGTTACTGCATTATTTAAAAGTTCCTTAAAGAGCCCATAGTATGTAACTACAGTCATTTTCCGCTTTCTTTTTAGCCTTTTGACCAAAATATTTCCTATGAATCAAAACAATCGTCCCCGTCCTCGCTTACTTTCCGAATCCGTGTTTTTGCCCGCACCCATTGAGATCTGAACCATGATTCCAGGTTTAACCTAGCTGGAAATCCTGATATCAGGGTTTACTTCTGAGAAAGTGAGATCATTCTTCTCAGGAGAACTGAGAATAGAGGAGAGTAATTGTGCAAACAGATGTTGCTTTCTTGATTTACTCTCCATGCTTCCTGTCTGGAATTTTGTGTGGGTGTGTTTGGGCTTTGTTGAGGTCTAAAGTTTCCTTTGAGATGTTAAAAGCTTCCCTCTGTCTATATCATAGTGATGTTAGAAAACAGTAAAGATTTCTAACAACTCTGAGAAAGGTTTAACTGGAAATATTCGAAATGGTTTTTATTTAGGTTGTGAGATCTGTCGATTTTATTTGTCAGGATTTTCTCATCCTCAGAACTTAAAATGTTTCAAATTGCATATTTAATCACATCAGCAAAATGTATCAAAATGATTTTATCATGCTCAGAAGCCGGCCTGAATTTCAACTTAAGACTTCCACAGGTGGCTTTAAACCTAAAAAAAAACAGAATTGGTACACAAATTACTTTGCCAGATGGTTTGAGGATTTGTATCGGGTTCTGAGAACGCTACACCTTCACTCAGTCATGCTGCGGCCCGGTTTAGAGCTGTCCGTGTCAATCAGTGAGCAATTTCCTGTAGGTGCAAACTACTGGAAAAGTACTTGTCTCTTTATGATGATAAAGGGGCTAGGTGATGTGGAGGAGGCACATGGGGTTGATGTTTGAGCGGTAGTTGACTAGAAAGTCAGGAATGTGTTTGTGGTTATGCACACTGCTCCAAGAGATGCTCTCAGCTTATGTTTATAATGTATAAATCTAATTTAATATACAGTAACACAAGGAATCCTCACGAAAGACACAGTCTTAATTTTACATAAGCATTAGCCATAAAAATTAGCCTCATGAGAGAAGTTATACAGTGTCCCAAAGATAAAAATTGCTGTACACAAAGTGCTCATTTGATTTTCTATCACTGTAACTTAATATTTATGCTAACCTTTTTTAAGTTAATGTTTGTTTTCTGTATGCTAACTTATGATGTAATGGATAAATAACTTGATATAGTCATTCCAGAAATGTATGTCCACATTACAGGGACCATAATAACTTGTTTGTGTGGTTTCAAATTTGTCTTTAAAACCACCTGGCAAAAGGAAGCAAAAACAAGTGGCATAGACTGTGGTTATGTCAATTTTGCTCATACTGATAACATCTTTGGGCAAGAAAAAATGCTAGCAGATGGTTTTTGCGTAGATTTAGCATAAATGCAGACGTTGAGGTCAACTCAGAAAAAGTGATAGTATCTTATGAGGTTTTATTTTATCTTGTGACTGTATATACACATCTGCCTCTTTGGCCAAGGTTTTTGATTGAATTACAATTACCTTGTGACGCAAAGTTTGCTGATAAAACAATTATGCCAGTAATGAGAACAAGGAAAATAGTGTGAGAGCACAAATAACTGGAACTTTATTGTTGTTCTATGTATCGCAAAAACAATTATCATATGCATATAAGTATATGTCAAACTAGTATAAATAGCACATTTATGATAGTGTTTTTAACACGGTGCCATTTCAATTGAGGTTAAAGTGCTGGATGATCATCCTTTTAATATTTAATGACACACAACTGGATGTTCCCTGGCTTCACCTTTTATTCTTAGTAAACCCTTAAACTAAATCTGTATCATACTTGTAGATGTAAACAGACAATGTGTGTGTGTTTTATTTTTTTCAACACATTTGGATTAATTAAATTAATTAAATTATGTGTGAGAAAAATTTAATCCGACTGATGCACCTGCCTCCATTTAGAAACATTTAATGTATATATCTATACATATCATTATTATTATTTTGTATTTGTTTTATTTTATTTCATTTATTTATTTATTTTCAAATATATTTTTAAAAAAAAACACTTTAGGGTGAAGCTGGTGTGGATGGATTTCCGGGAAAACCTGGCCTTCCTGGAAAGGATGTAAGTCATTATCATATTTTCATGATCCTGAAGCTAACACACAGTTGTTGATTTGTGACCTCTGTTTCATGTTAAATCAGCTCTTATCTACATATTTTTCCTTAGGGCTTGAATGGACTGGTCGGAGCACCCGGGCCCAACGGAATTAAAGGCGACAAGGTTTTCCCTCTCCCTGTTGTTCTGCATGCAAAACATTATTTTAACTCAACTAGATGCCATTCCCAGAGGATACTGCCGCAAGCATAATGTTTGGAAGTGGTGCTGGTATAAATCTTTTTTAAAGGGTATCATCCGACGTTTCCCAGGCTACCGTCTGCTTCCTCCAGACATTCCTCAGTCTCCTCTGCGCTCCATCAAAGTCAGCCCACTCATGTGTCGAAGAAATTAAAACAGGCAGTTCATTTGTCTGGCCCTAATTACTGCCTTTGATGTTTCTTCCAATGATGCTCACATACTAACAATACCACACCCGGAGGACTAACAAACACATGTATATAAAGAGGTGCTGTGGAACTTCACTCTGCTTCAGCCCAGAGTAACGGCACAGTTTAATATAACCCGTCTCATCACTTACAGTTCCAGTTGGTTATGGAGGGGTTTATTCCCTAAAGGTCTTAAGATTCTAATAAGGGGATATTTGTTATTTTTGTGTGAACTCGCTCACAGGGGGAGAGAGGACTTCCTGGATTACCTGGAGACGTGGTAGGTGCTAAAATGCTTTTAAAGGGGATAAGAATTCTCTAGAAGTCTAGATGTTTTAGATATAAATGGAGAACAACTAGACAGGAAAGACCAGGTAGTGATGACCAAAAGTGTCCCGGTGAGTGTTAAATTGCTGAGTGACGATAGGTGGTGCTGTTTACCAGACAGAAGGAATGCAGTTTATCACTGGGTCCATATGTGAAGAATTACAAAAAGGAGCTAAAACAAGAGTTCTGCCAGATGTTAAATTATTAATATTCTTATGACAGTGTCACTGTCTTTGTTTATTGATGTACTTATGTGTTAAAATGTATATGTGCAGTATTGTTAGATCTTAACAGTTTTCTATCCTTTGGCATTTAAAAAAAAATCAGTTTAGCTTGCCAAATAGAAAATAAATAATATTGCATATTTTTATGATAATGATAAATTATAAATGGTTATATTTTCTTGATTTCAGTTTCAAAAAGAAGGCCTACGAGGTGAAAAGGTGAGTAATTTATCAAAAGCAGTATTGTAAATTTCAATGAGTGTGACTGCTCGATTTTTATGAAAGCCAGTTGCACATATTTTTTTGTCTAGTGTTATCTTTGTATTTGAAAAAAAGTCTGCCATTTTACAAAGATTGTCAGAATTGATCAGGATTTCTATGAAATTGCTTTAAGCATGCGCTTAAAGGGTCGTCAAAATGGAAGAACTCATACTAAAACATACAGTCAGTCTCTTATTTCAGAGGCTCAAGTGACAAGAAATTCTGTTTAGGAGTTGTGAAATGGTCTGAAAATCTAAAAACTCTGAATTAGAATTAGAAATGGTTGTTGTGAATCGTATTACCAAGTATTTCATGAGATAATTAGATAATCTACCTAGTCAGGCTTCGAGCTTTTCATTTGTAGGAGCAGAAGTTCAGAACAATAGATGTGCTGTACCGATGAATAATGGTGAATTTGAGATGCTCTAAAAATACACCAGTGGCAGCTGATCTTCATTTGTGATCTGAGTCTTAAACATGTTACAAATGAACATTTGTTTAAATGGTTTTAGGGAGAAGCTGGGCTTCCTGGGCCTCAAGGACCAGAGGGCCCCCAAGGACCTCCCGTACGTATTCCAAATAATTATTAGCTTTGAATATTTTGTTTGAGGAAAAGCCATGCATGCTTCTGTTGATTGAAATCTCTGCCATACTGTCTGGAGACATTCTAACAGGGATGGTTTATTCTTCAGGGCCCTCCTGGTCTGCAGGGTCTGCCCGGTAGCCCTGGAGAGTATGGCCAAAGGGTAAGGATCTCCTCATGTCTGGAACCGACTGAATGTGGTTGGCCTGATCATATTGAAGGCAAAGTAAAAGATGTGTTATCTACATATAGTTCAAAACATGTATTAATATGTCCCAGTAATATGTAGGGGTCAAGGCAAAATAAAAGTTATTTACTAATTTAAAACTGGTCAGGAAGCCTTGGGGTTTCTGGATGACCATACCATTAAATCACCCCACAATCCTCCAAATTAGGACCTGTTCTGGTTCTTAAATTTCTTTTTATCTCATGTCACAGATGAAAAATGTAATGTTGAAATGTATCAAATTATTCATTTATACATTATAAATTGCATTTATTATAATAATTAAATAAATATTTTGTGACAAATTTCCACATAAGTGGGTTGTTACGTAATGGGAAAAATGCAATTTATTGATCAGTGCTTGACCAGGGGCTTCTACTATGGTGTCTGACCAGCCAGGACCTCATTCCAAATACCTAAAAACACTGAAGTGGCTAATATGTTGCCATTGTTATTCATGATGCTAAACTAAGCTATTCTGAGTATAGGGGGTTAGCCAAATCAACAAACTAAATGTCAGGAAAACAACCATATGAGGAAATTGAATTTCCAACCAAATAATAATCTACAACTCTACAAAAGTGACAATTTGCTCCGCTCTGGTTGTTGATAAAAAGCCTTTTCCAGTTCACCAATTACACCACTGGCTAAAACAAGGTGGAATCCATTACCAGTTTTTTTATCGTCTTGTTTTCGGGTTTCTCATATTCAGATGAAAAAGAACTTTGGAGTATGTGCTACACTCATTTAGTTTTAGTTCAGCTAAAAAGAAAATCCATCTGTCCAGTATTTGTACCAGCTTATTCCGTGTTGTTGCAGAGGGGGCTCTGATCTGATTGCAGGAGTAATTGTACTTCAGGGTGCACACGTATTTTTGTAATCTGCTTTATTTGGACAAGGGCAATTCAATCTTTTTTTTAGTTAGGAGCGTTCTGACAAAAATAATGACAAAGAGCAGTGATTTATCAGTCATGTATTTGTTTACTTTGAGCGACTTACAAGGAAAGAAGTTATGGATACATTTAGGCAACCTGAGATTCAGTATCTTGCCCAAAGACATTTTGATATGAAGCTGGGAATCAAACCACCGATCTTTTAATTTGAATGTGATTGCTTTACTCCCCTGAGCAGATGCGGCCCATTTATTTGCTCAACAATAAATGCTCATTTTCGAGGGAATATCATTGAAAAGGCAAAATTAGATTTACTGTTGTTGTTCTTTTCTTCTCCATCTATATACTCTTAATCTATATACATCTGTGCACTATGGAGAGGCTCTAATACAAAACCTGTAACCATCTGCCACCATTAGAGGCTTAAACATGTTCCACACTGCACTAATTGAATTTCTGCCTGATTTGTTTGACATAAGAAAGCTGATTCGTTTTATTGTTTATGCTAAACTAAGTTGGTCTTGCAGATGTTGTCCCTGCTTTGTAGAATTACTTTTTTTTAAAGTTTCGCTTGTTCAAATTTGACAACAAAATGTTGTTGCTTGGCTAACAGGTACAGTGAGGTCTGTATGTAGGATTGGTGATAAATATACTGTGGATAATTACAAAAACCTACACTATATGAATGTTACTTTACATATAAAAGAGCTTAAAAAAGGCTTTTTAGTGTATAAGATATATAGAGTTAGCATCTGAATATAAACAGGTACAGGTAATAACAGAGACAGTGTAGTAGCAGCTCCCAGTGGTGTGTAAGTAAAACAGACACAGCGGTTGTACAAAATTTGTTCTTCCAAAACATTTACAAATTTAGTGACCTCCATTTTGGCTTATCCCCTTGGAACACTTAACTTCTCATTAGCGCTGCGTTGGAACCGACATGTGCAGCTGCTTAGCTGAGCCGCAGAGTCAAGCCAAAACCCGTCTGGCAAGACTTGGTCATCTTACTTCTAGAAAGATCCGCTTTGTAAATGTAGCCTTAGTAAGAGCTGGCCATAGCATCAAATAGCCATTAACAAGTTGTCCTGTTACTTAAAAAAACAAAAACAAAATAGCTGTCCAGCTGGCTTTGTAGTGTGACCTTTGCTTATTTGGTTTATTCTAGTAGTCTCCAATAGGCATAAACAGATAACAGCAGAGATACCCTTTTTAAATTTAGCTTCAGCTTTAGCAAGAATCTACGGAGCCCCCTAGGGGACATGGGGAATTTTTTTTCTTTTGCGTTCCCTCGCAATAATTTTGCGTTACCTCTCAATATTTTTGCGTTCCCTCGCAATATTTTTGCGTTCCCTCGCAAAAGTTTGAGGCAGCATTCCGGAACCAGACGACAATGGAGCAGTGTACCGTCTGCTATTCTGCATACTGACTGCGTTGGGTGCTTTCTAAAACCTCAAACTATGAAGTTATATAAAGCACATATACATTTTCTTGCATCCATGCTCTGTTGTATATGTTTTAAGTCATGTCAAGTCAAATTTTATTTATAGAGCACATTTAAAATAACCGAAGTTGCCAAAGTGCTGTACAGGTCAAAATAAACATAAAAAGCTAACATAACTAACATTTAGCAGACAGTACGAGTGTACTGTCTGCTCCATTGTCGTCTGGTTCCGGAACGCTGCCTCAAACTTTTGCGTTACCTCGCAAAAGGTTTTGCGAGGTAACGCAAAAATATTGCAAGGGAACGCAAAAGGTTTTGCGAGGGAACACAAAAGAAAAAAAATTCCCCATGTCCCCTAGGGGGTTCCGTAAGAATCAACTAAAGCATTAACTAGCTGTTAGATGTTTTAGCAAGAGTTGATCATAGCATCAACAAGCCTAAAGTTTATTAACAAGTTGTCTTGCTACTTAAAAAAACCAAACAAAATAGTTTTCCAGCTGGCTTTGTTCGGGACCTTTGCTTATTTGTTTTATTCTAGTAGTCTCCAATTGGCATAAACAGATAAGAGCAGAGATAACCTTTTTTAATTTAGCTTCAGCTTTAGCAACAATGGACCAAAGCATTAACTAGCTGTTAGATGTCTTAGCAAGAGTTAGTCATAGCATCAACTAGCCTAAAGTTCATTAAGTTGTCGTGCTGGTTATAAAAACAAATAAAATAGCTCTCTAGCTGGTTTTGTAGTGTAGCTGATGTATAACCTTTGCTTTTTTGTTCTGTTCCAGCAGTTATTCTCAAATGGACGTAAACAAAAGCATGTAACAGCAGAGACACCCTTTGTACATTTACCTTTAGCTTCGGCTTTTAGCAAGAGCCGACTACAGCAACAACCGGCCTTATTCTAATTCTGTATAACAAATGTTAAAGGGGTTGTTTGTCCTTTTTAAACAAATTGTTCACCATGTTTTCCCTTCGCGGTACACAGTAGCTCAAAATGGCAACAGAGCAGACAAGAGCATCTCAAAGAAGACACAGTTTCCACACAGAATACTTAAAAGCTACTTTTATAATGCTGGTTTTATAATGAATAAATCCTCTTAAAGTGTACAGAATGTTTTCATGTTTAGTTTTTAATCCTGCCTTGTGTTTTTTCTTTTTCTAGGGAAAGAAAGGTGAAAATGGGTTGCCAGGAGTAGATGGACTTCCTGGACCTCCTGTAAGTTCTTTTTTTTTCTCGTCTCTTGCTGAAAAGCAATGTAAACAGTTGAAAACAGTAGAGTGGCATTTACAATATTTTTAACCCATTACCCATTTAATCCACCCCTTTTCTTGAAAATGTACAATTAGACTTGTTTCTTTGTCTTAAAGTGGGCAGGATAGCCTACATGCTTTAAAAAAATGAATGGAAAGCTTTTTTTTTTAATCACTTAGTTCTTCAGTTTTCCTTTTAGATGTTGCTCTTGCCTGCTAGATACAGTAACGGCTTTTAAATATGTTTTATAAAAGATCATATGTCTTTGAAGACATATGGACTAAAGCAATGCATCACAGGGAATAGAAGAACAGTAAATAAAAGGCAAACATACACAAAATGTTATCTCACTGTAAGATATATCACAACTGATTTGATAATATCTAATTTCTTAAAAATAATTGGCTGAACATTGTATAAATATGCAGCTAAAACAGTGTAGAACTGGAAAGGAGTAGATTTTTTTCTGTCACCTTCATAGATATTTGGGTTTATTCAAAATGTAGCTGTGTGTGTTGGAAGAGTAAAAACGTGTATGGGCCAAAATCGATGTAAGCAGCAAACAATGTGAAATACTCCCATCTAGTGGACGTTAACACTTAACTTCACATATTACAGTCTGTCCTGTGAACATCTTAGTGATTTTCTTCTTTTTTTCTAAATTACATTATGAAACATGGACGAGATGTGTTGAATTAATTGAAGTGAATTTGTTTTAATCTAAAGGGTCCTCAGGGTCCACTGGGGCCGCCTGGATTAAAAGGAGAAGTTGGAGCACGTGTAAGTGATGGTCTGTCATCACCGCATGGCATCTTATTGCTAAGCTCTGGTTGAACTTTCTGATTTAACTGGGCCACCCGTCAGTCTGCGCTGGAAAATACGGAGCGTGTTGACATACCTCTGCTGCTCTTTTTGAAGGGTCTCCCGGGAGAATTTGGAAGAGCAGGTAAAGCAGGAGAGCCTGGGAAGCCTGTGAGTTGACCCTCTAATTCCTAAACCAGAGTAACATTTGTTGTCCATAACACTTTAAGTCTTAAGTGTTTTTTTCCCCTCACTAAATGTCAGTGACTTTTCATGATCTTTGAAGGGTCTTCCGGGGAAAGATGGTCTGGATGGACTTCCTGGAAATGATGGAACCATGGTCAGTTTGGAACTTGAATGAAAAAAAAAAAGAAACCTGCACACGATTTAAAGTTCTACCAGTCATTTTGAATGCTTCTTACTTGTAGCATCATGTGTTGGTCTGATATTTCATAATTCAGCTGCAAATCTAGCAGTTAAGAGGCAATAGAGAGATGTTTTTTTTGTTTTGCTATCTGGTTGTGATTTGAAAATGGAAACCATTTTGTGGCAAGGTCTAGTTGCGCATTTACTTTCCACTTCATATAACGTTTCGAATGCTTTTGAAGGGGCCCAGGGGAGAGCGTGGAACAGATGGGTTTCCTGGGAAGCCTGGACACAAGGTAATGCCACTGAAAGCTCACAAACACGCACACGAGTGACAGAACACACACTGCATGCACCCGAGACCTCATCTGTATTTTCCATATGCAAAGCTGACCTTTTGATGTGCGCTCCTTCTTCTTGTCAGGGGGATGAAGGGCCTCCAGGGCCAAGAGGTCCACCAGGGGAGAGAGTGAGTTCACCCCAGGTTTTTCTGTGCCTGTGAAGGTAATTTGCATAGAAATACATTAAAAAACCCATTAAATGTATGTTTTTTTTTACTTTTAGGGAGAAGCTGGTGCTCCTGGGCAATCAGGTGCAGCTGGTACCAGAGGAGACAGGGGCTTCCCGGTGGGTTCTTAAGTACTCACCCACACACATTATGTATTAGGTGGCAATACATAATATGTTATAAAATGCACTATTGTGTTTATTGATATCCACATATGTTTTGCAATATACATTTTTTAAAACAAGCTTCCTTGGCTTTGTCTTTTTCACAGGGAGAAAGAGGACTGCTGGGTCCAGTTGGGCCAAAAGGCGATAAGGGTGACAAGGTAAATGATTAATCAGGATTTGCGAGGTGAATTGTAACTTCTTGTGTATCCATCAGTGTTTGCATAGTTCTACAGTCATCCCCATGTTTCGGGAAAGGCTATCCTGCTCTGCGAGTTGTAATGACTTTATTAGCATACGGGCTGAACATATTGCCTCTTGGCTCAGGGTGAAGAGGGAGCAAGGGGACTACCTGGAATTCCAGGAAATGTAAGTGAATTTTGTTGCCGTTTCTTACCATTTCCATCTGCGTACTTTTACTCTTAATGTTCAGTTCAGAAGGGGTTAATCGTCATCTGTTGTGCCCACAGGTTGTAAATGAGCTCGGAGAACCTGTAAGTAATATTTCACATCACACTGAGAGATCTCAGATCTTTGGTTGATAATCACATGCTTTGTCTTCTTCTCTTCTGATGCCTTTGTTATTACCTTTAGGGTAAGCCTGGAGAAAAAGGAGAAAAGGGAGACCAAGGAAAACCAGGAGAGACTGTGAGGATTTGTCTTTCTTTTCATCTTCCTGTTAACACCTTTTCGTCAATACAAATTTGGCAATACACTTAGGTATCCACTAGATGTCAGTAGAGATTTTACAGCAGAGTGAAACTGCTTTTAGCTCTTGGGACACTGATTGGCTTAGCTTATTATACTCTTCTAGACATAATGCTCTGACCTGGTTCTTAATTCCCTTCAGTTCACATATTAAGTATATTTAGTTGGAGAGAGAAGAAACTTTAGGCAATTTCAATTAGGTGCTTTATAACCTCATGTTTCCACTGCATTATATTAGGCAGAGCTGCTCACATTTAAAAATGAAATGCTTTGGAATTGTTTTAGCACTGACATATCTACAGTTATGTATAACCTATTGTGTCTTCTCCAAAGGGTCAAAGAGGGTTACCTGGTGAACAGGGTTTTAGGGGACCACCTGGAGCCCCGGTAAGAGTCTTGTAGTACATTCACGACTTCCCTTAGCAGCCATTTTGAGAGGAATGTGTCTAATAAGTCCAAGTGTACAATTTCAGGGTCCAAAGGGTGAGACTGGACTCACAGGAGAGACGGGACGCGTTGGAGACCCTGTAAGTTGTGATGAGACTCGCTTGATGTCAGAGAGATTTTATCGTTTCAAATTGTCAGTGTAACCCTGTTGTTCCTCACAGGGTCCACCTGGGATAACGGGTCCTCAGGGTGCCCGTGGATTACCAGGAAGTGTGGTATGTTTAGAAAATAATAATAAATCAAATAGCTTTAAAACCTTGTTTTATAAGCTGGAAAACTCTTCTCAACTTGGTTTTTAGCTTCAGTAAGTGCCAGTCATCAACTCTTTATTTTAGGGCATACCAGGGATCATTGGGCCTCCTGGTCCAGCCGGACAAAGAGGAGACAAGGTCAGTCATCTTCCCTCACAAGCCACAAATATATTTAGCTAGATTTTTTTTTCCAGATTTGTTTCAGTGTCCTTGCTTTTCTTACATGCTGTCAAGTCTTTGGTTTCCTTACAGTTTTGCAGAAGTGTTTCTACAGAGGAAGGTCTTCGATCAATGGCTTTTTAAAAATGTTCTATGTCTTCTTTAGCTTTAGTCTTTATGAGGAACGGTTAGACTTAGATTTAGATTTGAAGTACTATAAAACTTTTCATTAAAGGTAGAAATGACATTGAGTAATGATACAAAGCATTTGCTGAAGTGCTTGTTGTAGATGGAACTATTTTTTTCTGTTTTCTTAGGGTGAACCAGGTAAACCAGGACAGTCTGGTCCCCAAGGTCCACCTGGAGAGCCCGGTATGATAGGACCTCCTGGACCACAAGGGAAAGGAAAAGATGGGCAAAATGTGAGATAAAGCATTTCTTCATTCTAGATATAAAGTTTGATGCGATGTATAAAACCAAAGTTATTCCACTTATTAGATAGCAATACAAGCTGAATTTCAAATATTTTACCAAGTTATTGTTTTTCTTACATGATGAGCGATCAGTTTAGGTTCAATTTCACATTAAAAACTAACCCGTCGTGATATTAAAATGAATGCACTGTTGTAAAAATTAATCAAAAAACATGACAAGCATCTGACGTTTGTACATTTGCTCTGTATTGTGATCATGCTGGAATGTTCCACCTCTGTCCAACCTTGGGCAAACTAGAAACAGCTTGACACATTATACATCACTTATATATAATAATATACATCCCAAGATACTCACTGCCATATAGCTGACTGCAAATCTCCAACCCGTTTAATAACTCAAGCCCATATCATTGCTTTCTCGCCTCCATGCTTTACTATAGGAGCCCTATAATCGGTTGGTGGTCCTGGACACACATGAAAGTTGTTTAGCAACATTTTATCTAGAATATATTTTTAAAAGCTGAAGCAAAAATTAACTTCAGATGTCTTGAAACTATTTTGGTTTTTTGAGGTGTCTTTCATGCACTATTGTTTGAGATGTCACAGAAACACAATATTTCTCTTTTATCTCCACTGTGACATCATTTTAGGTGGGTGACCAGCTCTAATTTGTGTCTCTTTGGTTTCTTCTGAATCAAAAGATTACTGAGAGTCTTTGTATGAGAAAAAATTGTATACATTTTTCCTCAGATCCCATTCCCCCGATTAATGTAGTATTTATTATTATGCAGAAATAACCGTAGGTGGTTTATAGGTCCAAAATTTGAGAAAGTGTTGGCTGTGGGTGGATTATTTTTGGATTAGAATTAAAATAGGAAAATACAATGCAAACCATATTATTAGATATAGTTTCAAGGGAAAGGTTATTTATAACAGCTTTTAACAAGCTTTTCTCATAGCTGGAAGACATACCTCATTGCTTTTGTTTTGCTGTTGGTTATTAGGCTTATAGTGCAACAGGAAAGTTTATATTTTAGGAACTTCTGTAGAAACATGTGGCATGAACAAGGTCTTCAAACGAAACAGTGTAATTATTGGATGCACAGTGGTGTCCCAGGTTTCACTCTTAGATGTGATCTACTGCTCATGGGCTCTCTAGGAACTCTAACTCCCTCCAGTAGTCCAAAAAACATTCATGATAGATTCATTGGTGATTCTTAATGGTACCAAATCACAGCATGTACTACAGGGCACTCCGTGACTACATTTTCATCAGCATTTCAGCACCAGCATCTCATAACTGTAAGTTCATTGATTTCCACTGAAATCTTTCCAGACCACGAGTTGCATCAGGCTTTTGGCTTTAAACTTTAAAAGCTTCTTAAAGTTTAAAAACGTACGTATTTTGATATATAACTTGCATAAATGGCAGGACCAGCCAAACTATGAAAAAAGTGCAACTTATAGCCTGGAAAAAACGTACCATAATCACAGTTCCGTTCATCAGTGAATGCAGGAGATGCAAGTAACATTTTAACATGTGGTCTGATCATTCTTCTATTCCACATTTGTGCGTGCTTGTAAACATCCCTGTGAATGCAGAGCCTAAAGGTAACAAGAGCAGTCACATGGGACCCAAAAAAAGGCCCAAGTCAGCACATTTAGCTGCTCAGTGTGTTCCTCCATCAGTTTCCACGGCTGCCAGACATGTGGCCGCGGTGCTGACGAGGCAGCAGCAAACAGGAAGGACATAGTTAAGGCACATCCCATTAAAGCAGGGGCACCAGCAGAGCGTGTTTTTACTGCTGCCAGGTGCAGCCCGCAGGGCCCGCCACGATCACATCTGCAAGCTCAACCCACAGCCGCTTGTTTTGCAGATTGTCTGAAAAAATATGACTGCGTGCAGAGTGATGTTATCATTTGTGGCGTTTCAGGGGGAACCCGGACCACCGGGAATTCAAGGACCCCAAGGACCAAAGGTAACATTGACAAGCTTTTCAGGAGCGTTCAAGGCCACATGAGATGGTTTTTGTTTTTGTTTTGTTTTTTTGTCAGTGTTCTAATCCTGTGCAGTAGGTCATTTATTTCTCTGAAAATCGTTTTTCTTTATGGCATAGGTGAGAAAAAGACATTCTTTTTTTTTTTCTGGCTAGAAACACCAAAAGCAATTTGTGTCCACTGCTCTGAGGCCGCGGCTCTGATTATCACTGCCTCTTTTTGCTTTGAGAAGGGACATTATCTGAATTTACAGTCTCAAACCATCACCGCTATATTTTCTCTCCCGAACTTGGCACTTTTTTCTCCCATTTGTACCCATAGCGGGTTAGCTGTTATGTCAGAATGTCCTGAGTCAGACTCCTAACCCAACATCTCTGCTAAATGATGCTATTTAAGGAGGGGGATTTAGTAACTTTACCTTTTTTGTTTTACTTCCCAGGGCCTCCAGGGTTTACGTGGACAGCCCGGGTCACCTGGGGACAGGGGTCCTCCAGGAGAAGGCAAAGAGGGACTGCCTGTATGAAGTCAATGTTTGCCAAACTGAATGTCATTCTTTAGATTTACTACCAGTTGGCTAATTATAGCAATGTCTAATCTTTCAGGGACCTCCAGGGAAGAATGGGGAACCGGGAACGGCGGTGACTATTTGTCTGAAAAATAACATAAACTTTATCTCTGTCCCTCACCTGTGTAATTCATTGTGTGTTTGTCTGGGTTTCAGGGTTTGAGGGGTCCACCAGGAGTCGCTGGTCCTCAAGGCCCAGCCGGACACAACGTATGTTGAAAATGAGAGAACCACGCAAACTTGTGATATCTTGTGAAGTGGACTTGTCTTTGTTCAATGTTTTTCAATTTGGTTGCTTAACTTTGAGTGACACGTAAGATATAAATTGAATAAATAGTTTGTCTTTAGGGGACAGAACATGTAATTTGTTGATTTTACTCCTGCCCTAGGGTCTACAGGGAAGGCCGGGAGAAAAGGGATCACCAGGAGAGCCTGTAAGTACACATACAAGGGGTTTTTAAGTAACAATGTTTTTTTATGTTGTAGTTAACAGTCATTTTATTGTCTGTACTATAAAAAGTGTTAATGTCCAATCAGGTTCTGTTTGTCAGGTTGTAACTCCCACCTTACAGTAGACGTGAATAAAGCCCTGGCTCCTCAGCATTAAAAGAAACAATATTTTTTAGATGATTGGATTTCTAATTGAAGTTCATACAAGAAATCTTCCCTCAAGGTCTGTTCCGCTGTGTTTGGTTGAAGTTTTTGAAATCTAGCATAGGGAACTGTCGCAAATAGGAATTAAATTGAACCAAATTTAGTCTCTGTAATCAAAGAGGTTATAAAAAGCAAATACATTTTTCTCAACTTTTTTGCTCCTACTAATTTGGAAGGAGGAAAGGATTCCAATAACATTTTGGATTTCCTAGAATGGATAGAAAACATTAAACTACTTTTATGTTACGGTTTTGATGGTGGGGGAGGGGATGGAGCCGTATGAAGGGCCAGGGAAGAAACACAGGAGAAACCAAGGTGTTCAAGAAAACAAGATTAACATATTAATTCAACATCTTATTATCATAAGAATTAACAAAATACACAGCAATGGCAGATATAAAAATTGCTACTAAACGGTAGAAAAAAATCATACAAAATAATAAGAGAGTGGAAAACCATAAACTAACCTCTGAGGGATACTCGAGGCAGGACAGAAAAGGAAAGGGGAGAATAATAGGAACAGTTGAGGAGAATCGAGCTGATGACGTAGAGCGCTAGAGACTGACAAGCAGTGAAGTAAAAGAGACACAGGAAGACAACAGGAAACAGACATCACAATAAAACAAGCAACAAAGAAACTCAAAACGTAGAACACCCCACAAACTGAACAAAACCCAAGAATCGTAACTTTTTTTTTTTAGCTCATCCATTTCTCAAAGGTAAGTAAAGTAATGGCTACTGATGAGAGTGAATTCTTAATTGTAATAATAAACAAAAGCAGTTTTTAGTTTAGAGATGCAACCAAAAAAACAGATTTTCTCTTAAGAATCATAATGGCCTTGGTAAAGGGGATTCTTCATATATATGTGGGGTTCCAAGGAAAATGTGGGGATGGTTTATTTTGTTCATGACAGTATCTTTTGAAGTAACACTGGATAATTTGGCCATTTTGTGCTTCTTGACGCCCCTCTCAGCTAGAGGATGTAACACTGCTTTTGTAAAATAGAAATCTCCTTGTGAGCTCTGCACATGCTAAGCCACAGACATTCATTTTTTGACATGTTGACGAGGCCACAAAGACACCATTAAAGGCCCACAAAAATGTCTAGTGATAGTAAAGCATAATGGTGTGGTGTTGGGCTGAGAACCAAACATTGACATCTTTGTTCCCTGCTACTCCAGGCTCGATCCAGGCCTGGAAATGAGCCAAATCTATTTCAAAATTGGTCAAAAGCACATACTTTAAAGTTTAGAAATTTCATGTAGAACTTTGAAAGTGCCAAAAAAACAATATATTAGTGAAACAGATTTATTGTCAATCTCTTAGTCAAACAGTGATTTGTGGCTTAATAGTATTTATTGAGATAGTAGCCAAAGTAAGTAACTTGGAACTAAGTTTGGTTTCAATTTGATTTGAACAAATCTGTCATTACTTGTCAAAGAAATAGCGTGTTTTTGTTTTTCCCAGTTATATCTGTTTTTTCATTCATTTATCAACATATTTCACAGGAGTTTGTCAAATGATATTGTTGCAGATGGCCAGTCAACCTCATGAACCTCCCAAGAAATTACCAGGGTAGAAATGATGACATGTTTCAACTGGAAATATTGGTGGTGTACCAATAAAGATTGATTGTGTGTGATTTGATGAAAGTGTTTTGCATGATTAAATGGTGCTAATACATCATAAAAATAGATTGATTCATGGCAGTCTCACCTGAAGAAATAAACACAATAAAAATGTCAAATCTTTCAGCAGCTCTGTTCACCTGACTCAGCCTGAATCCTCCCAAAACTCCTCGAAAAAAGATGAACCGTAAAGAAATTATTTCAATACTTTTTGATTTACATTCAACTAAAGGAATAGTCCTAACAGTCCCAAGGTCAATACATTTGTTATATAAGCATGTTACTGCTTCGTTATAGCTAAGTGCGATGTGCTATATTTACATTTTTCTTTCAAAATGAGAAATTTGAGGGGCTTCTTATTTATTCAATAATAACTGAGGCTTGAAATAGAGGTTAAAGGACACTGTATATCACAGGAGTCAGCAAACTGAAACTAATATTGCTCTTTGTCTGCTGGGTGTAAAGTTGCTAAGCCATTGTCAACCTTTTAAATTATTATGTTTGCTTTGGAGCATAAGTGAAGCTTTTAAATCTAAATAAATTGCATTAGAGGACAATATGTAATGCTATTCAAAAGGCTTTTGAAAAATGTTATATTGGTAACATTGGTAAAATCACCCACTATTTATCCTATTACAGCCCATAACCTTCTGTGTTGTGGGAATTAAGTGAATTTTTAAACTCATATTAAATTGAATAAATGTTTAGAATAATATCAATTATCATGTTGTGGTAACATGTGTTTGAGATTCTGGTTATTGGAATTAAAACCTCTGATTCCATTCCCATTCCATTGTTTCCAAGCTGTTTTGCAGACTTTAAACATATTTATATTGTTTTAAAAGAAGTTTAATAGTTAGCCTCACTACGATAATCACTACTACCATAAATGTATTATACACCCCCACCTCTATTTTGACCATTTTTTTCAGAACACACTCAAATGCACTGTTAGCTCAACTATGCTTTATTAGCTTTCAGCTGTTTGGAATATCTAAAAACACGTATTAAATCCATATTTTAGGATTGACTTTTAAGCTGATCACATTTACATGGGTTAGTCTGCAAATAACTGATTTGGTATAGTCACTAAAAACCCAAATCCTAAAGCATTTTTTGACAAGAGCACATGGTAACAAGTTGGAGGACTCTTATTTACAGTTTTCTCAATTTCGGTCTCCACTTTCCGTTCTCGAGGGGTTGTTTTGTTCCATTGTGACCTAATGTCAGTTTTCTGCTCACTTTTGTGTTGAACTTAAACAAACAGTCTGATCAAGGCTTTGATTTTCATCATCAGTGAATCATTCAATGCTCTTGGGGCTAAAGGGCAAGCAGATCATCATCAAGAATTTCACTCAAATAGTGAAAACTTTTAAAGTAGCATTTTTACCCTCAATATAAACATGTTTGGCCGTCTCACTCATAAAGATGCTCAGGCATTATTTTCATCCCATATTGTTTTATCTGTATGTTATTTCTTGGAAAGAAATTGGCCTACAACTGTACATGGCCTCCTGTGTAGCTTTCCATTTCTCTTTAACCTGTTTTCTTCTTTCTCTCAGGGAAAGGCAGCAGACCTCTCTGACTTGAATCTGAAGGTAAGAAGACTCCTTACCGTCTTTCACTTCATCGGATCCCGAGACTGACCACTTAATCACAGAAATGATCCCTCTCCCATTCAGGATGTTTGCTCAGACTGCCCTGCAGGTCCAGCCGGACCGCCTGGACTCCCAGGAATTCCGGGAGATAAAGGACACCAGGGACCTCCCGGGAAAAATGGTGAAGATGGATATCAAGTACGACAGTCATTAAGTTGTCCTTATTTTAAACTTCTCCTGCTCCTGTGAAATCCATTCTATCACAGTACCTTCTCTCAACTTAAATGGAGTATTATAAAGTGTGTGTTTCCGTTATATTCGTCCTGTGTGAGGCAAGAGGTCCGAGCTTGGCATCATCAGTCACAGCAGCTGTGACGGATGGCCAGGCTCTGTCCGCATCATTAGCTGGGCCTCCTTTGGGAGCAGCATCAAGCTATTAGGACTCGCTGATGGTGCTCGATGGTCTGGTGTGTTGTTACAGGGTTCACCTGGGCTACCTGGACCTCAAGGGCCCCCTGGAGCTGACGGTGCAAAGGCAAGTTTGAAAACCAACTGCATTTTTAAAATACCCACTGTTAAAAATCAACGACTTTTCTTTTGTATTTCTTCTTTTTGTCTTATTTTCTTTTAAGTTCAGAGGGTAAACCAATGAGATATTGAGTCATTTAAAGACATATTGTATTTTGCAATATCACAACCTTGGTGATTTGATTTCAGTTTTCCAAGAGAATGATTTCTTTTTTAAATATGACTTTCATCCAGTCTTTCTTCTTCATTCACCACAGGGTATAAAAGGAGATCGAGGACCTACGGGAGGCCCTGGAGATAAAGGAGATAAGGTATATTTATATTTAAATATATATAAATATATAAGTCCTTATCAGCTTTTTCCCTCCCACTTACAGTATTTACAGTTATGAAGAAAATATTGATATATTTTAATCACATTTACTTTTAAAAACAGGGTCACCCAGGACCACCCGGCCACCCAGGCCCTGCTGGATTAATGGGTGCTCCTGTAAGTAGCTGTTTTGGCCTAATTATATTTACAGGATATGCATATACTCTCCAGATATTTAACCCTTTTTTAAATTAGGCTCATTTGTTTGTTCCTACTGTCAGGCTATGCATTTATAACGACCTCCATTGACACTCTTTTTCTTCCTTAGGGTAACGATGGGCAGCCTGGACCTCCAGGCCCCCCAGGGCCCTCTGGAGAAAAGGTTAGGCTGTGTTTGGTATACTTCCCCCTCAGAAAGCTTATTATCAGTGTGTCATTATTGCAGAGACCTCCTCTGTCTAGCATGTAGGTCACCCAGCCTGTGCTGTAATAGCAGTCATTAATCATTTCTTTTCACTTTAGTGTCGGTGACCAGTTTGTGTGTTTGTTTTCACCAGGGCAAAGAAGGTCTCACAGGAATCCAGGGACCACCGGGTCTTCCTGGCTTGATAGTAGGGGAAAATATTTTACATATTGCATAGTGAATTTAAAACTATGTTTCTATGTTGAAATGAAAGATATTTGCCTTTACAGTTGCACACGCTACATAGCCATTTTCATTTTTAATGCACAGGGCCAACCAGGAAAAATGGGAAAAGATGGCAGACCAGGTGAACAGGGAGAACCTGTAAGTAGAGACAAATTGTATAAAACCACGTTTTTAACATAAACCAAAGAGAATAGTCTGTATTTACATATGAATAATGAGCAAGCACACTCTGTTTTAACTATCTTGGTGATATTCCCAGGGTAAGCAAGGTGAACCTGGACCTCCAGGAAACTCTGGACTTAGGGGACTTCCCGTAAGCAAGCTCCCAAAAGCAGATTTGACAGAATTAGTTTGGGCAGTTCAACTCGAGTAACTTCATGTTACTTGTCTTTCTCTTCCAGGGTTTCAAAGGCCACAGAGGAGAACCTGGACCTCCAGGAAGCAAGGTCAGCTAGTCTTTCATGAGTAGGATCCTGTCCAGTCAGCTTTGGCCTCATCATTTAGATCAGGATTTTAGCTTTTCGTTTTTATTGTGGGAAGGTTTCCAGGGGTTGCATGGAGGAACATCTAACCAGGCTTGATTAGTTCACATTACCTTTGGAAAGTTTTAGCATAACATGCAAATTTAATTTTTCAGAACATAATTATTTCTGGGTTTGCAAAGTTTGACACTCTCCGTTTTGGAGCTCAAAGTGAAAGTATGGAGGGGGAAAATAGATTGTCCATCCAAAAGAAGAGGTTTTCATCTCATCAGTCATATTTCATGCTGCTCACTGCGGGAACACCAGGAAAAGCACACGCTCTGCATTTAGCTTGCAATGTCAATGTAGACTATGTCTGGCAGCTGCACTTTGGTCACACACACACCTCCTCGGAGAGAATCACTGCACCTGCTGCTTTGCTTTTTACACAGCTCAGCACACACCTGTAGGAGAACCACAGCCCCGTGAACTGTAACATGCTCCATTACGGACACCTCTTAGCGAGCTACAGAGAGGCCGGCCCAGGTCTCTGAACTCTGGTCATTTAATCAGAAAAAGCGTAATCCTTTGCCATGGATTCAGAGATTTAACCCGCACCAGTTACAGTTACTGTCGCTGTATCCCCGTGGTATGAATTACAATTGCTGTTTAAAAAAAAAAAAAGGAAAGTTTATGTAAAGGATCAAACGTGCACATCTGGCAATGGATCTCAGCACAATTTGGAGGTGTCACATTGTTTCTTGGGATAAACTGTGGATATAGTGCAAAGGAAACACACCATAGACTTTAAGCATACAGAAATGTGGGTAATGTAAAAATATGTCGGGTTGGCTTGAGGCTTGTCCATACCGACCTTTATGTTGCGATGTTCTTCATTGTTGTCTTGTTGTTTGTGCCGCGTATAAGTGATGTCACGCGCTGGTCGGCCTGTCTTTCTGCTCTGAAGTTATTTGTAGTTAAAAACCACCAAAAAACACTTAGAGCTGTGCTAGGGCGAACCTTGTAGGGCTGAGTAGGCACTAATGGAAAACTCCTGATGTAGTCTTTTGGTCTAGGAGTAGGATTAGCAACTATGGAATCATAATGCTTATTGGTCCGTGGAGGGACTTATTAGAAGAAGTATACAGAAGGGGAAAGGTAAGTTATAAGTTCACTTTGGATTAGAACAAATGACCTGAGAGACAAGGAAGAAATCCAGGAAGAGGAAGAGTGTATAGTTGGATGGAAGGGCCTAAGTAAGCCAGTTGAAACCAGGTGGCCATCTTAGGCGAGTTGGCCTGTGGGGCCTTGTTTTTTATGTTATTCCTGATGGCTGTTTTGGGACTGTTTAGTTTTTGTAGCACACCTTTAAGTATAGTGTAGAAATGGTAGCTGAGTTTGGTTGGTGATTAGATATTTTACCTGAGGTTTGGATGTGTTGGTTTTCCGAGTCTCCTAATGTGTCTTGCACTGCCTGCATATCCTGATCTCTTTACAGTTTCTTTACCACCCTACCAAAACCAGGGTTTGACAAAGTGTTTGACACCTCATTATAACCCTAATCCTAAAGGGGTTTAGCACAAATGTTTTGTGCTTACTTCGAATTAGAGAAAAACATCATAGATGCTACACCAGTTCTGAAAATACTGGACTGCAAATTATCATTTCGGACGGAGGAATAAATGGAAGTGTGTTTACTGGATGGGAAAAGTTAAACTAGGCTCAGAAATGTGAACTACACCCAGGTTACAGGATTATTTCCCCATATCTCACTGCTCTGCTTCAGCTCTTCTACAGATCTGCCCCCTGCAGAGGAGGTGGTGTTGTGAAAAAAGTCCTTATTGTATTCTTATCAATTTATTCTTCATTTCAGACCTTTAGGTTTAATTTTTGATTGAATGTACATGCTTTCTCACCTACTTTACAGGGAGAAGATGGAAAGCCTGGGTCACAGGGTCATGATGGTAAACCTGGAAAAGAGGTAAATCCAACCTCACATAAAACCACATATTAAGTTTTTACTTCCTCTGAATGACTGTTTCCACTAAACTGAAACAAACATAGATTTTTTTTTTAACGCTACATACATAGAGAGAGATCATTGTCATTGGTAGTATTGGCAAATAAGCTTCACAATAATTGGAGCAGCTATGTAGTTTTATATGTAAACTGGAAAACAAACACTGTAACATATTTGCTTTTGTTTGTTAAACTGATTACGATTCAGTAAAACTAATCAACCTGGGTTATTATTACATTTTTATTCAATAAAGAGGTCTTATTACTAGTTACAGCTCTAAAGTACAAGAATTTCATTCTCTTTCGGAAATGTATTTTCCGTTCTAAATGATTGCAAACTCCCCCATGTATTTACATGCTATGCTTGCTTCCTGATCTTGGACAGGATGTAAAATTAGACAGCACTCTACCCACAGCATCTTTAATAATGCTGGTCCCCAAGCTGTGGCAGAGCATTGTTCTATCTTTTGGCTTTTCTTTTCCATCAGTCTGACAAACACAGCTACAGTACTTTTTTTTCCGGCTGTAGGCCACACACTGGCATTCCACAAAAACCTCCTTAAACCAAACTTGTCCCTAGTTTGTGTATCATAGAGCCAGAATGTTCTAACAGCACGATGAGGATGCATTTTCCAGTTCAGGAGTTCAGTGCTCCCATGAGAAACAATAGCTCATACTCTGATGAAGTCTGGATTCTGCAACAATTCCCGAATATGATGGTGAGACATCAAGGAGACGTGACACAAATGGTTATTTTGTTTTTGCAGGGTCCCAAAGGACCTCCAGGCCCAGATGGGCATATTGGACCAAGAGGAGAACAGGTGAGCCATTTACCATCACTGGCAGAACTTAGCAAGAACAAACTGGGGCTGACCAGTTCTATTACTCCTTCCACATCGAGTTTCTCACACCACATGTTTTTTTTTTTAAATATTCCAGGGCAAACAAGGCGAACCAGGACCGTCTGGAAAATCAGGCCTACCTGGAACACCAGTGAGTAATAGCTAACCCTTAAATCTTCTTTCCATAACAGTGCAACAACGAGACACTGGACCGTTTACTTTTAGTTGAGAAGTCAGAGGGAAATTAGCAAGCAAGCAGTTTTCTCTGTGATCTCAGAGGGGTCCTGTGAGGATATACCTTTAAAGCGAGACAGGGTTATGTGAAGGACCCCTTTGAGAAATAAGCTGCCAGACTGTGACTGAAGAATTGAGTGAACGTTGTTCTGAGCAGAGAGGGAACATGTTTTCCCTGTGGGTCCCGAAGAAGTGACAAGAGTTTTCCGGATTTTTGCTGCGATGAGCAAAAACACATCACAGGGACAGTCTCTTTGGATTTGATTGTTTTATGTGCTGCGTGGAGCCCTTGGAAGCAGAATCTATGTTTGGAATATATACACAGGGCAGCCCAGATGAAGGAGAAAAGCCCAGACTTGTCAGGGTGGAAGAGATGAATGTGTCATTTCAGGATCGAGCTTTGAAGTGGATAAGAGGACAGACACAAAATCAGGAGCTTAAACCTAAACAACAGGCTCATGATTGTGATCAGAATGAATAATTTATTTCTCCTCCTCACAAGCCCCAGCAAAAGATACAGTTTAGGATTGAGTTTTAATTCAATTGATCAACTCGTTCCTCTTTTTTTTTCTACCCAAGTGTTGCATTTCACAACATTTCTGTGAATTTTTCAGAAACAGAGACACCTTAAATCTGAATCTAAACAGATTAAACCGGATTGTGGTCCAATACAGTTAATTAATTTCAGATCAGATTTAAGACATACAGTCTAAACCAATCTAATTACTTATTCAATTAGCTTTGTTTTTATCCAATTTTCAATTGGATAAAAACTGAGTCCAGCTCAATGTGATTGAACTCTATTTAATCTCAGTTCAGATTTAATTCATACACTATTTCCATACAAAGGATTCACCACAATCCAGTTGAATATTAAAGATCAGTACAGATCAATTCATTTAATTCATTGCACACTATCCTGTTCAGTATAATCCAATTTACACAGTAATAATTTGACTGATTGGATCACTCACAGTCATCCTACTATGTGGACAAAGCAACTTTTTGTGATTTATATTAAGATGTTTTGTTCCCTTTTTTAGTTACATAAACTTACAATTAGATATGAGGTACAAGATAGAAGACATATCAAGTGAATATAAAGTAATTCATTCCTGTCTTTCAGTGTCTCAGAAAAACAAAAAGGGATCCCGTTCACAACAAAAGTTTGGTCAGATCTGCCAGAGTTGAAGCATTTTTTGACTCGACTCTCTTTTCAAAAGCTTTTGGATTTGTGGGATTCTTAGAGAGCTCAAACAACCACTGATACTTTTCTTTTGAAGATGTATTTCTTATGATGTTTGGGTTGATGCGCTTTCAAGGCCGTGGCTTCCTGACACTGTGAGATTTTTCTCTTTTAGAAGTTCTTTATAGACAGCATGATGCTCACTTTCATTTGAACTGAATATTTCCTCCACTGGCAAAGTGTTCAACATCTAAACTTGCCCATCAAGTCATGTCCTTTTTTAACATTTAGATGTTTTTCTCTTTCAAAATGTCATACATCTTTTTTTATTAAATATATCAGACTTATTTAGATATTTTATCAGTATAGAGACACAAAACTTTCTGAACCGGTATGCTGTCCATGAATGTTGTTTAATTTTGTCTTTGATTAATTTCTTTCACATTCTTTTGCTGTTAAGGCATCAGTTTTTTTTCTATAACTGTCAAAGCTACTTTTATATGAATGGCTTCCCATTTTTAGGATTAGATTAATTAAGTCAGAGCTAAAAAGTGCATCAATTGCTAATTTGTCTCTTTATTAATTTAACCCCTGAATATCAGGAAACAAAAAGGCAGGGAAAATATTTCTATGCATTTTTAAACATTTCTCTGGAGTGATAACAACCAGGGTGGCACTTCACTGTAAAAGTGTGGAAGGCACCATGTGCCGAAACTTATTTTAGAACTAATTTAGGTAAGTGCACTTACTCCAACTTCTCCATCAGGTTTTATAGAGTGATATCTCAAAAGGGCTGCCCTTGTCGGGGGGAGGGTAAGTCAGCAGGATCCAAAACGCAAAATGGTTATGGTGAGAAAGCAGATTGGGATTTCCACACTGCAAAGGAATGCCACGATAATGGCGGATATCGACAAAAGATACGGCAGAACATTTTTGAATATCTTCACTATGGAGATGCGGGGGTTGGGGGTGGGGGGGGGCACATGAATCAGCAGATGCCTGCACTCTGTGGCCGCCCCAACCAGCCAGCCTTCAGGCCCACATGTCGCTTGTAAATATGAATTTTAATCTCCTCGGGCTGGCATGTCCTGCCACAAGATTGGTTTATGAGCCTTTTATCCAGGGCACCGCTGCACGCCGGGCTGAAAAAGAAGCTGAATGTTAATCTGACTGAATCCTCAGTAATGAGCAGAGGCTTAGTGTGTGCGTGCGTGCACGTGCCGTGTGATGGAAGGGCATGCTTTTGCTCCCATACAGGGTGTGAGGGGAGACAAGGGAGAGCCGGGCAACCCGGGACTGCCCGGCTTCAGCGGGCCTAAAGGCCCTTCGGTGAGTTCTCATTCTCCTTCCATTCTAAGACTGTTTTTGTAGGAAAACTAAATGAAAACCTGTCCAATAATGTATTGGACATTACATTTTATTGCTTCATGAAAAGCTCATGCTGAATTTGATGGCAGCAGCAAATCTCCCCAAAATAAAAGAAAGATGCGTAGCCCCCCTTCTCATCTCTTTTAACAACAGTCAATAAACGTCAGATGGACAACTGACCTCCTCACCAATAAGCCCCAGTCCAAGATGCTCCATAACTGTGTGACTGCAGCAAGGGGGGGCCCTTCTTCACTCTCTACACTTCATAGATTGTCAGAGATTGTTGGCTGTGTCTAAGAGGAATTAGCTTGATATGGGTCAGTCATCATGGACATCGTGGACTGGTGTGAGGGAAACCACCTGGGCTTAAACACCAGCAAGACAAGGGGGATGGCAGTTGACATCTTCATAATGCCACCTCCTCGCTCACTATTTGAACATCTAGGACTCGGGAACTAAAAGGGTGGACCCTGTGGAGGAGGTTAACCTACATAGAACACACACTTCAGCAGTTTAGCTGTATTCTGATCACTCTCCCCAAATATTTTTTTTTCTTCAGATTTAGCTATTTTGTATTCACTTTTTTTGCACTTTATGCTTTTAAAGTACCTACTAGTACGTACTTAAATGTTTAGCAGCTGAACAATAACAGCTGAACTGTCCTTCAACAACTGAATCCAATCCATGAGGTTGATCTAATCTAATTAAATTAAATCAACATTTCTGGGAACAGAGGAGATTGGTTGCTGGACTGAGGAATGATGTTGATATTGTCCTGCTCAGACATGGCCTCCCGTGAATATTATGTTGGATGGATGGCCTTTCTGCAAATGCATTTTTTTTTCTTTTAAGTCGGGCACATGGCGTCAACGATTTTTGCACGATGAAGCTTTAACTGGCATGTGCACATTTATGTGTCCTTAAGGGATTTCTGGATGTTTTCCAGAGCCTGACAAGGTCATGGAAATTAGCTTTTAATGCAGGAGATTAAAGATGTCTCCAGGTTATCTTAATCTCTAATGACAATTGTATACGTTTTTTATTGATGACAGAATGCGTAGAACTTAGAACACTCTTTTACACTTTAAAATGCTCTCATTCTCCCAATTCTCCCACTGATCTGTGGTCAGGTAACCTGTTGCTGCCATTAAAACTCAATGTGAGCTCAGATTTTTCATGAAATTTTGCAATGCCTCACTTTAAAGATTTCTGCAAAAGAAATGTCTGCAAAAAAAAAAACTTTTCTGGTATTTGGGAATTGCTAAATCATGATGTTTACATTTGAATTCTAGTGCAAACAAGTCATTTGAACTTTTCCAATGGTTTCCAGGGTCCACCCGGTCCTGTTGGCCCCGAGGGAAAACAGGTAAGAACTTCTACTTCTATGGTGTCTGTTAGTGTGTATATATACATACTATTGTGTAAAAAATAATCTTGCTCCAAACTGTAAGGCTATTTCTTACTTCTGTGCTTATACATGTTTGTGTGTTTTTTTCAAGGGAATACCAGGCAGAGCAGGAGATCGTGGCCTTAAAGGAGAAAAGGTGAAGTCACAAACATTTTTCATACAGATCTAAATGTGTTCACATGCAGTTCATAGGAGTATTCTAGGTGAATCAAACTGCTCAAACAGAAGATGATTCATACTTGTTACAAATACCACAATCGAAGAAATGAGAACCATCTCTTGAGTTGATGAGTCAGTCCAAAGTACACCTACTCGGTTTGAGTTTCCCCAAGCTGCCTGTTTACCACATCTCATAGTCTTCTGTGTAGAGTGCCACAAGTAAGAGGCCCTTATGCTAACTGGGCCTGCTTTGTCATTTCTAAAGAGATTACATATTACAGCCAAATGGCAAGTCGCAATAAAACTAGTCAAACGACAGTCATTGTTTTGAATAAAAACAACAAACCCCCAACATGCCCACACCTGGAGGTTAGGAATCGGTCCAAGATTCTGACTCTGAGCCAGCTTTGAAAATCCTGACTCAGCCTCAGCATCTTAGATTTTCTCCCTCCCACAGCCCATATATAGAAAGACCCACAGCGTGGGGGAACGTCAAAGCGCACGAAGCCCCCACAGTGGGCATGTGCTGTATGAAAGTCTGTGTGTACAAATCAATACACTGATGGAAACTGTTTATAAAAGCATAGAAACATAAAAGATAGTCTCAACTTGACAAATCAAAGTTTTTATTACTCTAATTGTAGCACAAAGTAATTGCAACATGCATAAAAATCTGAATTCTATCTGTCCACTTAGTTACTGCCAGGTGTCAGTCAAATTATTAAGAAAAGGACCAATTGGACACATGGGTTTTAGCTTGTTCTAAGCGTTGTTAGATTTTTTCCCCCGATTCGATTCAGTTTTACAAACAGCTTATGTTTTCCTCCAATAGTCCTTTTGCAATTTTGAGACTTTTTCAATTATTTTTCTCAGAAGAAGCTATCGGCAACGTTTGTGTCGCTAGTGTTATTCTTTAACTCGCAATGTGCTTACGTTTATTTTCTAATCTTCAATAAGAAAAAAAATCAAATAAGCAGTGTGCACTCCACACTGTCTTGATCAGTTGCTTATTAGTGTTAATATCTAACCCAGGGAGACACAGGTACTAAAGGAGATAAAGGACAGAGTGGAGATCCAGGTATGCCTGGAAACCCTGGCCCCCCTGGCAGAAAGGGCCACACTGGGATGATGGGCATGTCGGGACCACCTGGAGAAATCGGAGCCCCGGGCCCACAGGGCCCTTCAGGAAACCCCGGTCTGCCAGGCGCCAGGGTGAGTCGCGCCTATGAAAACACGAACAGGATCTGGAGGTGAAACAACACTGACGCTGGCGCTGAAGCTCCAACGGATGATTTAGACGGAGGCATTAATAATGGAATTGCTCATTATCGTCTCTGCTTCAGGGAGAGTCGGTGTCACTGGAGCAGATGAGACGGCTCATCCAAGAGGAGCTCACAAAGCAATTAGATGGTGAGGGAGATATCGTTCTGCCTCGTTTGGCCAAATTTAGCACAACCGTGACGGAGAAGTATCCGACTTAACTCACTTGTGTTCCGACTCCAGCCAAAATGGCTTACCTCATGGCTCAGATGCAGCCAGCCCACGTGAAGAGTACAGCAGGCCGCCCTGGACCTCCAGGCCCTCCAGGTAAAGACGGCGGCCCCGGGCGACAGGGCCCCCCTGGAGAGCCAGGAATGCCTGGGCAGAATGGAGGAGAGGGGCCCAGAGGGCCTTTGGGCCCGAAGGGTAAGACCAAGACCTCTCAAAAAATTTTCTCTTCGCTGCCTTCACTTTTTTATCATGTGTCAAGTACAGATATTTGAGATTTCCTACCCCACAACAAGCAGTTGTTTCAGACAACTTATGAAAGGCTAATTTCTATGGAACTTCAATTATGTTCAGCCAATTGATTCGGTGTTGCCTCTCCAGGGTGCACCAGACTTCCTAGCTTGGTAGATGTTCCTCGAGTGTAAAGCGTGTAAGCAATGAAGAGAGTTATTTAGCCAGATCGTGTTGCCTTTTTTCAAATAATGTAGGGCTCCCTCGTCCAGTCTGACATCTCAGTCCTCCTTGTCTCTGTCCATGGGCCGGGTACATTGACAAAATCAATAACATCTGTATTGGATCAACACTAGGGCAGCAAAATGAGTAAAATTTTCTCACCGGATTTAAGCTAGTGGCTTCTCTACGGCTCGATGAGCCGACCTGGGAGTCAGTAACATTTCATATAAGTATCAGATTCTTCCTAGCTCTGTACGAACTCAGATCAATACCAAAATTCCCGGTTTTGCCCACCCCGGTGAAGACATTACCGGGAATGTTCACAAAAGGGAAGGCAGTAAGAGACTTAGAAGGCCTGAACAGACCAAAGTTTAGGGGTCTTTGTCAAATTCCATCTTTCCAATGGCTCCGTGCCCCACTTTCACTTCCAGTGACGCACAAAGTTTTCACAGAACTCGAATGGCGCATCGAAACCATAAACCAAATACTCCATTCAGAGTCACCCGCTGAAGGTTACACACACACAGCTTTATTACATCCACTAAGAGTTGTGTCGATGCTAATCTTTGTCCGCATAATGTTTTTAAAGATGGTTATTGTTCTCCTTGCCGTCACATTTACCCTGTCAATAGTTTAAAACATTACAAATATTGATCTCTCCGGCCAAACACTTCCGTCTCTGAGATGTGCTCCAGCCTATTTGCTGGTTGTCATTACTAGCTGGCTCAATGCCACCAACAAGACAATGTTGATTCCCCTTCTTCCATCACCTATGTGGCAGGCTGAGAGGTGTGGGGTACATTTTCAATATTTCCTACTTAGATAATACCTCATTTTGGTAGGAGACAATAATTGGAACCCATGAAAGTTTTACAGTTTGTTGGTCAGACAGAATAAGAAGTGACAGAAACCTCCCATAAAGTCATGCTGTCATGTTTTACACAGAGGATTTTGTACTATACATTTTTAATGTATGGGGGGGGAAATCATGCATTCTATGAAACTTTGATGACGCGCGAACATGAGTTGATCCTTCTTGACTGATGTAAGTGAGGCCGTTTTCAAATGCTTGACGGGGTTCCACCAGAGCTTTGAATCGTGCTGTCATTAAATTTACATTTCCTCTCATTTAAAACAGATGGTGCTCTAAGTTTAATGCTGGGAAAATGGCCACAGGTACACTGATACGTGCTATACAGAACCAGCACCACTACTGGAATTTGTCTGAGGTCTGAGGGTCACTGCCATTATAGGATTTATAATACGGTGATTCCCAAAGAGCTAATAGCTGAAGCATGTGATATCTGAGGATGATGTTCGCAAATAATTTGAAGAAACCAAATAGAAAGAGACTAAAGGAGAAATGGCAGCCTTAGAAAAAATTCAGTTGATGAACAGGATGTGACAGTGAAAAAGAAGAAAGATTCCTGCCTACACCAGTGACAGGACCTTAGAGATTGACCCAGACGTCCATCCACTGTTCACTGAGGCTTCATCAGAAATGCTCTCCATCGAAGGGTGGCTGTCAAAAAGCCAATCACAATGAAGGAAGACTTATTCCTAATAACTGGACCTCAACATTATGAAAGCATATTGACAGAGAATATTAAAAAAACAGGCAGCCAACATCCAAGGCTTCTTTGAAGAGCCCTGGTGCGCTAATCCTGAAGACTCCTTGACAGAAAACTTGTTCGATAGTATTCAGAGGAATAAGGATATCTAGAAAATATTGACCAATTTATTTGGATTTCATTTGCTGGAATCTAAGTGCGTGTTTTCCTTTTTCCTTTCAGGTGACAAAGGAACGAAGGGAGAAAAGGGAGAACCGGGTGTAGGTGAAAGAGGAGAGCAAGGCCCAGTTGGACCAATAGGTAACCTGTCCGAATCTTCATCTCTGCTCTGATTCCTACTGATTGCTCCGGTTTAGAACTTAATAGCTTTGTTCACTTATTTAGGCCCAGCCGGTCTGCCCGGATACGGCAAGGATGGCAGCCCAGGACAAGCCGGAGCCCAGGGGGAGCCAGGGAACCCGGGCCCCCACGGACAACCCGGGCCTCCAGGTCCCCCGGGTCAGTGCGACCCCTCCCAGTGTGCCTATTACGCCAGCCTGGCACAAAGACCCCACACCAAAAACGTGAAGGGGTAATAGAGAGGAGGAGATGCCCATGGCTGGAAGTCTAGCTGTATTTATGAACTTGGTTGTGTCAGTCTGAATCAAGAACTTCTCTATTTCAAAGTAACCTCAGTTCGGAGGGTCGAAGCAACAGGTGCTGCCGGTCAGATTCTTTGTTTTTGTTTTGTGGTACCAAGCCTGGGATGGTTGGGGATTAAGCAGCAGGGGATATAGGGCGTAGAGGGCAGCTACATTTTTTTTTTCATCACTCGCATGCTTCCTGTAACATATATGGAGGAGATTAGACCCGACCACTCGCCTCCAAAAGTTTCCCCGCACCGGTTCCCCTTCACTTCCCACATTGCTCCATGTCAGAGCCAGCTCACCGGATGAGTCATTAAATCAGTCCCCTCATTCATGGGAGTTATCTGTTTTACTGTCACTAATGGCTAAAGGGGGGCAGACGGTGTGAGGCAATGTAAGATGGTAATTAGTCACTGTGGAGAGTGATGAATGCCCACATTTGTACACTTCTTGCCTCAAAACCGGTCGCTTTTTTATTAGTGTTTCGCCCTGTGGAGCTTCAAAACGAAACCAAATAAATGGTCCACCCTACATGATACAAATTGGGATCTCGATGATTGATAAAAAAAGGATATCTGAATTATTTTACAGAAAATATGTTGCAATAAATGAGTCTTTTCAACTTGATGTCCAGTTTCAAGAGATTTGAATTTTGTATTCCAAAACTCTTGTCTATATGTTAAAAATGCTTTGTGTGCCATTTTTAGGTTGACTTTAAAACATGGTTATCTAAACTTGCTTTTCAAAACTTTTGCTTTTGCTTATCCACCGGATTCATCTTAATACAAAAGCATCAGTTGGGACGGGAAAAATCCGTTGGACCAGCACTTTCCTGTTTAATAAAGTGACTCCGACCATTTTGTCTTTGAATGTGAAGGTGCAGCTCTGACACCATTTAGTTTTAGTGGTGCTGAACCAGAAGACTGGCCTTTTCAGTATATTTCCCATCCTTGGCTCCTATTCTGTTAATATACACACATGTTAATAACAGTTTACTCTTCCATGGAGATAGCTGAATTCAATCGAGAGCCAAACTTGCTTAATTAAGATGAAATGGGACTAAATATACGTTTGGGTTTTGGTAATTCAGCTAAATAGCATCAAGCTGTTGTGCCTTGGTATATGCAAATGGTATTTCACAAACCAACAATGTAATGGGGGCCTTCTTTCTCATCTCTTATTAGCTGTTTCTCAGCGCCAGTTAAAGAATTAGGCTCGCTTGCGCTAACACTTCACACCGGCTATCGTTTTAAACTAGCAGTATGCTAGGCTAACAAGCTTATCTGGCAGTTTTAAACAAAAGATGATGTTAGCATTCGGAATTTTACCTTTTTCTAATCTTTTCATTTTGCATTACATGTCTAATAAAAATGCAGTTGTTGCTTTTTTTGATGAACCCAGTCAGCTCAGCTTGTTGTTGGTCTCTGAGCTGTCATTGGTTAGCTAAAAATGCTGGTCAGCGGCAGTACATGATGACTGCAGCCTTCAGTTTTTAAGTGGAGACAAATTCAAACATCCACACTACATTCACAGCTGTTTCTGATCCTAAATGACTTGCTTTTTTATACATCTGTTAGCTGTGTCTCTATTAGCAGTTTACTATTGACCAGTCAGTATTACTTTTTTTTGTTGTTGTGATTTTTGTAAATGCTTGTGAGCATAACAGTTGATAGACTTTCCATTACAGGGAGGAATTATGAATGGCTGCATACGGCTTAAAATTTGTAAAGCATAAAGGCCATCCTTTAAATGTTTAAGTTATACTGCTAAATTATTCATAGTTTAAATACAAATGTGTTTTAATGCATTAGCCAGATATCATGATCCCTTTACCTTTATTTTTCCTGAATAATTGGTGCTAAAACATTTTTGAAATAGTAGCATAATGTAAGTATTGGAAAGACACCTGTACTGTACTGTATAATAAAAACTGGAACAGATTCATTTTGTAATTCTGGCTTTTGCTTGTTTGTTGAGTTGGAAATGATTTCCTCATTATAGTCCACAACACTGATTTCATTTTTTCTTGGACCATCCCTTGAATAATCCAACAACACGATCCAGCTGAATAGTGTTTTTGTTCTCCTGACATTCATCATGTTCACAATAGTAAGTCAAATATAAAAAAAATCAACCGCCAGTCTTTTGCTTTGTTAAATTCTTTGTCTCATTCAGTCTGCGTGCCTGTCACTCTTATCACACATTAAATTCATTGTGACTGATTTATTTAATCACAAAGTTGTCCTTGGAATGGCTGCTATGCTGATTCCGTTCCAGCAGCTCGCTTAAAGGTCATATTTGATCAGTAAATGTATTTGTTCTGTTCAGACGACAGAGGGGAGGATGGTGTTTACTCTACTTTGTATCCAGGCAACTGTGTAACACCCCTCTGAATCAACATTAGATTCACCACAACCAGGGGACCTTGTTTTTCAGCACAGCGACATTTTCCCGTCGTGTCTGTGGAGCTGCTACGATGTGAAAAACAATCTAAATCATGCTTTATCATCTTCATATTCTTACAGAGTATGGCTCTGGTAGACATGTTTTTTTTTTGTTTTTTAATACAGCAGTGTGCAACACTTCCAAAACATCACATTTTATTACGCTGTATGAAAAAGAACATTACTGGGACAAAACACAGGGACTAGATGATCTGAAATGAAAAAGAAAAACTGCCGGAGATGTAGGCACGGGTCTGGTGTGAGAGGTCAGCATCTTTTAAACGTGGCTCCACTTAGCTGGACTGGGCTCAGGACTTTTTTAAAGGGTGGGTCAATCTGATAGACGGGCGGCGATCATTCATTTAACCAGGCAAAGCAAAACGAGCTGCTTGGTAACTTCACTGAGCTTCATCGTGGAGCACGGGCGTGATAGGCAACAGGATAGATTTAAAAATGCAAATTGCTGGGGTCAGCAATGGTCAAAAGTCTGTATTTGTGTCAGACAGCTCACGGACCTCGGGCCCGCCGTCAGTCGTGGAGGTTGCTCGCCATCTGTAGCAGTGATGTGTTTACGATGCATAAAAATCACGAGTAAAAGTGTCTTTACAGTACTGTACAGTTGCGTTTGGTCTGGGTTTCCCTTTTGAGTCTCTTCCATCCGTCGTCCCGATGGAGTTGCTGGAGATCGAGGCGCCACTGAGACGTGTTCGCTGGCGGCCGGAGATCTGGAGAGTGTCACTGAGCCGGGCCGCCTCACGGGTTCTTGTAGGACGCAGATTTCTTACCGCTGACCATATAGAGGGGCTGGAGCCTGCTTATACAGGTCGACGGGTCACAGAGGCCCGGCGGGCCCGAGGGGCCCCGCTGACCAGTAGCCCCCGGAATGCCAGGACTTCCACTCTCACCGCGCTCCCCGTTCTGGCCGTCCTTTCCAACGCCAGGGGCGCCCGGAGCACCTGGGAGAGACGCAGGGCACGGGGGAGAAATTCCCTTTTCTTATAGGGGTATAACTTTTCAAATATCACAATTTGTTATTGAGATTTTTGTTTTCATTCTCCTTGTCTTGTCCAGCATAACTGCAGGCAGATATTTTGGTGTAGTTATTCCAAACACATTTTTTTTTTTATGAAGAGGTTTTAAAAAAGTATTTTAAAAAAATCTCTAAAAGAAACATTAAAAAAGTCATTGAAAATGCGTTCATAAACTCCTTTTTTTGAAAGCGGAACAATACTTTGACCACCAACTTTGAGCTAATTACATGATAGTTTTGTTCAATATGTTCAATGACCGTTGGACTTGTTTAAATTTAATTATCTACATTTGTGGGGTACACATGTGAGATTACCAGACATTATCAGCTGTGAATTGAGGTGAAAACTGCAAGTGTACACATTGAAATTAATTTTGCCAAACTCTATCTGCTGAAACCATGATGAATAACCAAGAGGAATTTCATCTGTCTGTCTTTCCGTCATTTTGAATAAACATTTTCCCTCACAGCTCTCTCTCAGAGTATTTGTGACCAGAGTGCAGTCTTACCTGGAGCTCCGGGGGTGCCTGGGCCGCCTTTGATTCCCACACCGTCCTCTCCCTTGTCTCCCTTCTCTCCCTTCGCCCCAGCTTCCCCTGCGGAGCAGAACACAGAGAGGATATGAACACAAACAGCCAGATGAAATGGGACGGCATGCTGCTATGGCAGCCCAATTAGGAAACCTAATGACTTAATTCAGATTCAGCCTTGTTAAGTGAATTATTGATTGTATCATTCTATGCGTGACTGAATCCCTTCCCTTTACAGATGCTCTGTGTTATCTGACCGATTCTGTGGGCAGAATGAAGCCGAAGCTGCACTGTCATGAATAACAGCCTTGTTTTTCAAATGGTAAAAATGACTTTCCAAAAGCTAAAGCTAGAAACATTTGTTCCATTTGCTAAATTTGGAAAGGCCTTTGGATTGCAGTACTGACCTTTCATTCCAGGTGCACCTGGAAGTCCAAAGTAACCTGGATGACCTTTAGGACCCATTGGGCCCGGAGTCCCTTCTGCTCCTGCCACTCCAGCTGGTCCCGGGGATCCAGGAGGTCCTGCTGGTCCGGGGGTTCCTGGGGCACCGATGGGCGCTGGCCTCTTCAGGAGCTCTTTCATGAACTCTTCTAATTGCTCTACAGGTATTCACAGATGGGACGTGTCATCATAATCAAAAAAGACATATTTGAGCAGGAAAAAAACAAAACTGCACCTTCAACAACAGCTGAGCACATTTCCCGGAGTTTTTCGTCAGCCACTTTGGGGCCCTGTGAAAGAGGCAATAATATACGTCAAGGTTTAAGAATGGTTATCATCCTAGTTGAAAAAGTATCGGTTGTTTAAATAAAGAAAAATCACATCTTATCTTATGTAAGAGCATTTGTTACCATATTGCATGCGAACCATAGCTATTTGTACATGAACTATGCATAATTCATGAAAATTGTATCGACATAGAACTCGAATGGCTATATTCCATAGTGTCACTAGTTAAAACCTCAAGTCATTACGTTGGAGCTGTTTGTTTAAATTCACTAGTAAGGAAATCTGAAAAGATGCTTAGAAAACCAGTCAAATTGACTGGTGTGAAAGGAAGAAACGGCACAACATAGTGACACCAGAGGGTAACAGTATAGGCTCAGTTGTTCATAGTTCAGTAAAACAAGAAGCTTTCCCAGCCGGAATAAAAGTTAAGTGGAAAAAGAACAGTGACTGTGGTGGACATCCACAAGAAGAAGAACTTTCTTTAAGAGTTTAGTTAATCTCTGGGAATAAGTTGGATTTTCTTTTAAAATCTGGGTAGTTGTTGGTCTGTCATAAAGTCTTAATAGTTTGCTGTTTTTGTTGTCTCCCCTAAAGTAGATCAGCTCTGGGTACTAACCACCTTCAGCAATACTTTTAAAGCTTGAAAGGCATGTTTTTCTTGATTTCTACTATGTCGTTTTTCCTTCTCATGCTGATTTATTAAAAAACAATAATGAAAACTTGGTTACTAGGATTGTAAATGGAGCTAGCATAATTACAGACCCAGCAGTGTTTCCAAGTGTCAATTAAGTGTAAACTTTGTTCTTGAAGTTCTCTGTTCTCTGTTTAAGATAGAAATATTTACTTACAGGTAAACCCCTTGGGCCCGGTGCTCCAGGGAGGCCTGGTTCTCCCTCCAACCCTCGAGCTCCCATGGGTCCCGACACACCTTCATGTCCTGGTTGGCCAGGTCTGCCATCAGCTCCTGTCGATCCCGTTTGGCCCTTTTCACCACGCTAACAAGGACAATTACACTGGATCTCAAACAGCAGAATACTGGAATCATTCAGTCATAACAGTGTATAGTAGATGAAAATGTCTCGGAGACTTGTTATTGTCCAGATCCATGTGTTTTACATTGTTTTTTACATTGTAAAAGGCTTTTTAGGAGACGGTTCAGTAGTTTCTGAATACCTCGCCTTTGATTCCAGTCACACCAGGAGGGCCCTGAAACACACCGAAAGTCAAGTTGCTTTATTTCAGATCCACTAAAAGACAAATTATTACAAAAAAGGCATGCTATTACATTGACAACATATGTGAGACAGTTTATGGCAGTCAGATTACCTGATCTCCTTTGACCCCTGTATCTCCTTGCGTACCAGGGTCCCCCTGTTTCAAATCAATGAACCAGTGAGTTGATAATTGTTAGTCTAGGTTATTCTCAGAAATATTTTAATAATGATATATGTCTTACCTGGCTTCCTTTTTGTCCCTCTGGTCCAATAGGTCCCTTAAAAATATTTAGAAAATCAATACATTACTCGATTGATTATCATTCTTATCAGGAATATCAATGAAAATTGACCTGTCCCACCTGGTCACCTTTGTGCCCAGTATGGCCCTTCATTCCTTTGGCACCAGTGTTACCTTTATCACCTTTGTCACCCTGAAAATGCAGCAATGGTTACATTTTAGGATATGTCATATTACATTGGATACAGGTAAAAGGTGTCAGGATTGGGAATAAGAGGAACAAAGGCTATTTTTTAAAGGTCTTTAGGGCTTAAGTTTGTCAGAGAATCATTGAAAATTCCCCAAGAAATGTTGTACAATGCAAGATCACAGAGAACTATTATCTTTTATTATCTCAAGAGCAAAACAACATGAAAAGACTTGTGCAGTTTTTTCAAATCTAAGTGTTTAAATTGCAAAGATGCGAGCCACTGTAAGATGGTCATGGCCTTCTAGATGTTGAGCAGTACTCAGAGAACACATTTGGTAATAAAATCTAAAACTATGTCACGCTAGGAGCAAGCTACATGTCAGAGTTGTCTGAACAGTAGAAGACTAACAGGATTCATCGAGCTTTGTGGACGGATGAATCCACGGTTAATCTTTTACAGCAAAAAAACAAAACTTATCTGATCTTATGAGACTATCCAGGCCGTTATCAGTGGCTGTGATGGTAAAAGGATTCATGTGTATGACACAAATGACTTGATTATGACTGAAGGCCCCATTAATGCAGAGGCATATTTTGGAAATGTTGATTGACATATGCTATTATCAAGGGGAATGCTTGTGATATTATTAAAGTTTAAGACCAGACCTGCAACCCAGTACATTTACGCACCACTGTGTCTGGTTTTAGGCATTGTAACCATAAACTGTACACTACCAAGAAGGAACATCTCACCTGGATTCCTGGTGGACCAGCTGGCCCGATTGGACCCTGTTTTCCTGTTCCCCCCTGTAGATTTAAAATCATGTTCACTCTGACTGTAGTTTGTAGAAATGAGAGGTATCAATACAGATAAAATATTATCTGACTCAATGATAGGGAAAATCAAAAGCAAACACACAGTGGCTCCTTTTTCTCCAGGGTCTCCATCTAGTCCGTCTGTTCCGGGCTCGCCCTACATGGAAAAAAATAGCAAGGATGGATTTACAAACACAAAACCCACATAAAAATAGAACAAAAAAGAAACTGTTTTATTTGAGTCTATCTTACTGCTTTCCCAGGAAGTCCAACTGGGCCGATGGGTCCCTCAGCACCTGCTTCACCCTAAATCCACAGCATGATTGACACAAACCTTCTATCAGCTCAAACCTCAAAGCAGGAATTGTACCGGTCAGATTTTTGGTTTCTTCATTCTTCATTAAATTAAGAGATTAATCCAATTACCTTTTCACCGGGAGGTCCAACTACTCCCTGCTTCCCTGGCAGCCCCTGAAAATTACATCAGAAAAAATTAGGAAAAGTTGATGAGTCATTCCTTTGTTCGAGAGGAAAGTAACAACTCACTTTAAATGTCAAAACAGATTAATAGATATTACTTCAAGATTTTGTCATAAAACGTTAGTACATTTTCTTTCCAGCTGATTATTTTTTGCATCCTCACTCAGGTTTAGAGAGGAGATTGTTCTCTTTAGTTTGCTTTCTTTGAGACAGAAACCTTCTCTAGCCACACAAATAAGATGTAATAGAATTACAGACTGTTACAGTGAAGACAAATTAAGTTAAACTTACCGGAATACCCACAATCCCCCTAATGCCAACTGCTCCTGGTGTTCCAGACTCTCCCTGAGGAGTAGATCCACGGTTTATGTAAATAAGCATAATAAATCAAAATGGTGACACAGAAGCTTACTGGATAAGTACATCACTCGTGTAACTTTAGCCGAGTAGGACCAACTGTAGCACAAACACGAAGCTCCCAAATCTTAGCTAACATTGCAATACATAGTCAAGCAGACATGAATGTACTGACCTGTGTGTCAGATTTTGTTGTTGTAAGAACCAATTATCCTATGAATATAAAAACACTGATTTGCCTCATGCCACTTTCTGCTAATACAGAAGGAGGGAAATCTAATTTTTGATAGCACTAGTGCCGTGTTACTAAGACAATTTTAGCTATGGCTTGGCTCGTTGCTTTTGCTTATTTCTGCTCATTCATCAAAGTTAAAGGGGACATATAATGGAAAACCAAGTTTTTAATCATGTGATTATGTACATTTGGGCCTGTGGAGGGCCTATCAGCAGGCAAAGTGTAAAAAAAAAAGACTCAGTCATGTTTTTGCGGGCCGCCTCAGTCTGAATCCAGGAGATAAATCAGGAGGTTTCAGGAGTGGGTAGTTTCTGACGTCATTAGCTCTAGCTCATTATAATATTCCAGCCTTTCACCTGTTGCCACCCACCTCAACTGACTCCGCCTACCTGTGCTCCGCCATTTTCCCTACCAGCAAGAGAGCTATCTGACATGCCTCAGGAAAAGCAACACAACTGTTCTGTGCTGGGCTGCACAGAACAGCACAAAGCTCTGCACAATATCCCCGTCTCGGAAGAGTTACGAGCCCAGTGGATTAATTTTATTTCCGGCAAAAAGATGTCGGTGTGTACAAACCACTTCACCGGGGACTGTTTTAGGAACCTCGGTCAGTACAATACAGGACTGGCCAAAAGACTGTTACTGATAGAGGGAGCAGTACCAACTATCCGTGGCAAGACGACAGACACAGAAACTGTGAGTATTTTTAAGAATTTGTGCTTTGTTTTTCATTGTTGGGGTAAAGTTAGCTAATGCTAACAGCGGTTAGCTGTTGGAGCGCGGTGAAGCTAACGTAGTTATTGTTTGGAAATGTGTGCGAGATGAACATGAAACTTTGAGCCAGCTGGTGCAGATTTCTCCATATTCTTTCCCTGCTGTGATGTTTTATAGAGATTTACACTGTTGTCATGCTAGCATTAGCACACCTCCCGGAAGAAGTGGGTGGATTGGCTGTGTCTCATTTGCATTTAAAGAGACAGGCACTCCAAAGCGAGCGCTCTGAACGGGGCTGTTTTGGCAGGGGGACTGAACTGCTATTGGGCTTCATCCTTATGGGATTACATTAGGACACCAGGGAACTAGGTTAACTTGTTGAAATAGGGTATAATATGACTCCTTTAAAGCCACACAACATAGCATCATCTGTCAAGATAGACATGGAATCACAGCTATTCTTGACACAATAACTTTACTGCTGCAAGTAATGTTAGCTAACTAAACAAATGTTAGCAAGCTCTATCAAAGCCCAATTAACTGGCTCTAGAGGTTTTATTTTCTATATCCTTTAATTAGATTTAATTTTAGGTGACATGGAAACTAAAGACAGTTTAATGAGACAAACCTTCTGATTTTTGTTACTTAGTATAACTGATAAAGAATTGGAAGATAAGTCAGGCTGATTAGAGATGGTGAGATAATGTAGGAATCATTTTAGATTACATAAGCCTTTTAAATTATCCTCAGATGCAGGGAGGGAGGACCTTGTTCTCGTGTGATTTGGTAGCTCTTTTTGTTTTGAGGCCTACTTGTGCTGTTTCAGACAATAATCCTAAAGGGAATCGGTCAAGGATAAACCAAGACATATGAGGCTATGTGGAGGCAGCACTGAGGACTTTGATGAAAAAAGTTGGTTGGAATATAAAATCAGTAGCGCTGTGACTTTTCAATGGTGTACGGTTCAAAGCAAATATCACAAAGTCAGAGACAAAGAAGAAAGGAACCCTCTGATTCTGTGATGGTATTTTTTATGCGTATAAGTGCACATTGATTGGATGCTTATCTCAATGCTCACCTTTATCAGGAATATGCAAATTTCGGAGGGGAAAGGACTGTGCCAGAAGACCACAGAAAAATATCTTGATTGATAAATTAATTAAAATACTCTAAGGTCTTATTGTAATGGATAAATTGCTGGGTGTCATCTGCATACAGCAAAATGCTTCATTAGGAAAGTTTCCACTGCGCAATCATTCAACATGAAAAAAAAAGCATTAGGAGGAGCTCAGTCCCTCCTAAGTGACAAAATAGGCTCTTAGGACAGTTTACCATATGTTCTGTGAGGAAAAAGCAAGTATGTCTGCATTTTTCTACATTTTTGTGCATTACATATCTAACTAAAACTACTCCCTTTTTATAAATGTGTATATCTTACAATAAGAGAGATGAAGCATTTGAATGGCAAAGGAAAATCAAAGCTTTGTAGTTTAAATTACGATCTGCCAATCCTTTTTTTTATCTAGCAAGTGTTGCCTTACATCAACTCTTTTCAAGCTAAGGCCAAGCAACTTAAAAAAAAAGAAATACAATAGAGACAGTTTTTGCTTGTTTGTGCGGTTGAAAGAATATTAATTGGATTTCAAAAAGGCTTCTCAAGGCTTCTAAAAAGAAAGTCTTGACAAGGTTGTAATATCGTAACTGCACTGAAGCGATCTGAACATAATGTGATTTAAAAGAGACGTTGGTATCAGTGCAAACATTCAGTGTGGATCTGAGCGATCACCTTAGCTCCGTCAGCTCCAGGAAGCCCATCCAGGCCATCTTTGCCAGGCTCTCCCTGAAATGCCACATTAAACTGTTAGATTACGGTTTGATAAAGACAGAATGGGCCGTGGAAACATTTGCTCAAATATTAGGATACTTACAACTTCTCCTTGCTCCCCTTGAATACCTTGATCTCCTTTAGGTCCCACAGCACCCTAATAATGTTATGATTAGTTTTTTTTTTTATATCACAATTTTAAAACTAGCTATAATTATCTTGCTAATGTGTTCTGGACTTACATCGTCTCCCTTAGGCCCTGGCAAACCCTGACGTCCACGGATTCCTTCCACACCCTGTATAACGCATAGTTTCAATTACATCCGGCCATTTTGCCTATGGACTGAATCCCAAACGAGGTCAAAACTTACAGGAGCTCCAGGTGGGCCGGTGGGTCCAGTGATGCCATTATAACCAGGAGGACCCTAAAAAAACGAGGAGTCAGATTGAATCTGCAAACTTTTAAAATAATTTGAGTTATTACAGGGAAACTCACTCTGTCTCCCTTTTCTCCGGGGGTTCCAGGAAATCCGATGGGTCCTCTTTGTCCCTAAAACAAAATATTTGAAATTGTTTTTTCCAATGTATTTGGGTCTTTTGGAACGGTATTTTTCGTTAAGTTGGTCAAAGTGGAAGCTCCCCTACATCATCGCCCATACGACCTGGTGGCCCCTGGGAACCTGGATCTCCAGCATCTCCCTACATAAAATGAGCAAACCCAGAAGTACGAAAATCAGGAGAAGTGAATATTATTTTTTTTATCAGCATTCCCATCACCTGTGGCTGCTCTTTGGACATGTTTGTTGTCTTTCTTTGCATACCTTCTCTCCTGGCTCTCCATCTTTTCCCGGCTCCCCTGCCAGTCCTTTGTGTCCCTGAAAACAACGGTCACTTTTATCCGCATTTCTATATTATTAAAATTGACCGCAATTTAATTTTAGACAGCATGCCAACAACACTGTGACTTTATGTTGGTAGTTTATCAACTGTGCTCACCATCTTCATTTGGAATAGATTTATTTTGCACACATACTGAATGTCAGAACTTTGGAAGCTAAAGGTGGGGGAACCAAACATGCAGGATCCAACCTTCTTGTTTCAAAATGTCCTTCAGGTAGAGGCTAATATATACCTGCAGGTGGTGCTAAATGGAGAGTTGGAATTTCAGTCTTTTTCCAAACCGCTTATTCCCAATTGGGGTCGCAGTGGGGACTGGAGCCTATCCCAGTATTAAATGCTATACAGTGTGGCCCAGTCCATTGCAGGGCCACACATATAGACACACAACCACAACACTCACTCCTAGGGGCAATTTGGAATGTCCAATCAACCTAACATGCAGGTTTTTGGATTGTGTTTTTTAGAGAGAACCCACACAGACACAGGGAGAACATGCAAACTCCACACAGAAGGGTCCTGGTTCTCCTGGGACTCCAACCCAGAACCTTCTTGCTGTGAGGAGCTGGTGCTAACCCCCACACCACCGTGCCGCCCTTCAGTCACTTAATTTGCTGCAAGTATCACTCTCATCAGTCATCTAATTGTTTTTACAGGGTAGAAATATAGAAAAATAACTTTAACATTATCTGATTGTTTAATTCTCTTAGGGACTGTTTTTTTAGAATAGCCATATGAATAAACATGTTTAAACATGACATTCAAAAATCATATTGAGACATCAATGGTGCATAAACTGGTCTCCCGAGATCTGTCCCAATATCTGTGAGGTATAATGGAGCCAACAAATTCAAGTTAAGTTAATACTTCTTATGAAACACTAAGTTGTGAGAAGAATATTTGTCCGGGAGAAGTTTTTTTTTAACGGCTTTAAAACCTCTTTAAAAACTGGGTTTCAATTTTTGATTATAGTCAACCTTTAAAACGCTTGAAACTAACCGACTGAGGAACATGTGGAAATAAAAAAAATAAAAAAAATGAGGTATCTAAACCTTCTAAAACACAAACTGATTTTTTTGTTTTAAATGCCTCCCACTTCCCGAGCTTCCCTCACCTTCATCCCCGGCAGACCGTGTAACCCCTGGGGTCCGGCCGGGCAGGCAGCAGGACACTACGGACAGAAAAACAGTTCAAAAGCAGAGACCGCCGCAAAGCCTCTTGATATACGGGGACTCATTTGAAGCAGAGTTACTGTCACCGCTCTAACGGCCATGCATTCCCGAAACATTTAGCCAGGTGTAAGTCAGTAAAACACTCACAGCTTCCCCACTCCCCTCATTGCTGGCACCAGGCGGTCCCTAGAAGACAGCAAAGTGACATCTAAAACAGACGCAGGAGGGTTTAGATGTCCATGTAAGTTCACCACAGCCTAAGTTCCCATACTTCAAAGATATGACAATTCTGCACGCAGCATCATCATACCGTTGCAATTTGAAATGGAAAAGAACACAGGAAAGACCAGAGCAGACAGCCTGACATAAAAATTAATTTAGTTCCATCTACCATGAAGCTTTAATAGGAAGTTATGCAGAAGCTAATATTGGCTTATCAACACATTTAGTTATGTACAGCTGTATTTCTTGAGCTGCACACCCACCTTGCCAGGTTTTGAACTAAGTTAATTCTTATTTAAACTAAAACAATCGGCCGCATAGTGACAAACATGCCTTCCTTTTGAGGAATGTTTCACTGGTAAAAATCTACAGAGCCTAAAATTGTTGATGCAGTTCTAGTACCAGCCAATATTGAGTGGTCTGCATTCAAGCTTACCAATAAATTAAGAATTAAAACACCATGCAGTGAAATGACCGAATGTGTATTAAAAGATAAACTGGTAGGGAAAAAAATTAAAAGCATGGGTTTGATATGGATCTTTACCACAGGCCCTGGTGGACCAGGAGGACCAGGAGGCCCAGGAGTACCGGCCCCTCCTCTGGGTCCAGGCGGGCCCTGTAATTTTAGATTTAACATCAGTCAGAAATCAACATCACGAACATGTCCATATTTCATTAGTCAGTGAAAGAAAACAGTTTTAAATCTAGTTGACAACATGCTTCGAAATGATGATGCTTATTGACACGTTGTAAGTTAGCATTTAGCTTAATGTGAGTACCTAATTTTTTCACGGTGCACATTTCAGTGGATATGGGTGAAAACCCCTTTGTTTGCACGGAATTGCATGTAGAATGAGGTCTCAATACTTGAAATACAGGCGGACATTGTTATCCAATGGGGCGAACTAATGTCCGTGCCCTCTGAAGGGCCGAAATAATATACATGGGGCAGTAAAGATTTTTAAATAGTCCATGAGATACAAAAAATGTCTTCTCATTTTTGAGTTTACAAGAGAACAGCAAGAACAATATCACAAAGAAGCAAAAAAAATACTTAATTTCTTTCTTGCAGGTTTGGGAACAGGAACAAATTTCTTTTTAAGTATGTAATAGTCTTTAAGGAAGACATAATCCCCCCCAAAAAAGTTTAAAAAAAACGATAAACAACACATAGACCAGTTAGACTGGAATGGCGTAGAAGCTTCCACTTTTTGGTGAAGAAGGGAAATAGTCAAGTACAAATGGTCAACTGTTAAACGGAATTCCTCAGTACAGATTATTTCCAGAGATGTACAGTAACAAAGTAGAACTACTTAAGTACCAAAATACAGTATCTGTACGCGATTGGAGTATATATTTTCTTTCCCTACTTTTACTTTTAATCCACTACATATTTTTGATTAATTTAATACTTTTACTTTTACTTTCACGGGCTGAATCGTTACTCGTTACTAATAGGTAAACGTAATGATCATCCACAAGTCAAAGTGTCAGAGCCAGAACTGTAGATAACTAGTAAATAAGTACTAGTTCAGTTCTCCCTGTTCACTCAGGACGTAGCAGCTAACATTAGCTAAAGCAAACATAGCTGTATTCGCCCCGTTACATGCTAGCATAAAGGCTCAGGTCAGGATTCTGACTCTGGAATAATAAATAATAGTAGATGAAGTGCTGTTGATGCTAATGCAGATGTAGTTTTCAGTTTTTTGTAAACACCTGTATGGCCTTTCACACGTTTGAAATAACATAAACAATATCTATCAAACTTTTGACTGCATTTTTTTAATATACACAGTACTTGTACTTTTACTTGTACTTTCGATACTTGATTAGCAATTTTTGAAATACTTCAATACTGCAATACTTAAGTACAAAACACTGAGTACTTCCACTTTAGTATGGTGTTGAAGGAACACTTTTACTTTTACTCAAGTCAGTTTTTTTATATAGTACTTGTACTTGTACTCCACTCCTCTACTCCAGTACTTTATACATCTCTGAATATTTCATTTCTACATAAATTGATTACAAGTGCCCCATGAATTATCCCCCCCACATAGACCAAAGCAATCCAATCTCTCATTGGTCCACAGCACAAACTGTGGCATTTACACAGAAAGAAAAAGTTGTGTTTGGATTTTATTTCCCTTTCTAGACGAAGACAACTTGGTTAATGAAAATTTCAGCATCAGCTTTCTCACATGAGCTGAAGTTTCTGTGGAATACAACATTTCTGTGCTCTGGGGCTCACAGCGGACACATTCTGACCGATCTCAGTTTGGGTTAGGAATGAAAAATACATATTTATGTTTACTTGTTATTAAATGGATGGGTACAAATGTTCTACACAAAACTTTCTTGCCATGCCGATTTCGTGAATCTTAACCATAGATTTATAACCCAAAAACTCAGACATTCTGGGAAGATGGCAGACTTTCTTGTAAAACTTGAATGGGGGAAGTTCATTCGACCCATAAAAAGTAATTTCTTTAAGTCCTGCTTTGGTTTAGGTACCAAAAATGTTTAAGTTTAGGAAAACCCTGTGTTTTATGTTCAAACAGTGAACCTTTAGTCAAAAGATTATGGGGCAGTCACAGTTCAATAAAACAGTTGTGTCCCATTGCCCACAGATTATTTTAACCCAACTATATGGGAAAAAAATACAAATAGGTTAAAACAGAGGGCAGCTTGATTAGAATGAGGAAAAATTCTGATTTCTGCTAAAGAAAACACATCAGAAGTAGAAATGCCAAAATTATATAAATCACTGTTGTTTACTATGTTGCCTGTGAAATTGACCAACTCTCAATGACTTTCTCACTTTCTGGGGATGTGCAAGTGCTCTTGATAATGTTCAAACAGACTCTGCTTTATCATTGGTGCGTTTTCTGCCTAATTCAGGCGAAAATAACCTGACCTCAGGTCCGATGTTTCCTTCGTCTCCTGGAATTCCTGCTTTTCCTGGAGGACCCTGTTACACAAAAATGATACAAGCTAATAGCACGCTTTCACGGGAGAGCATATTTCAAGGGTTATTGGCATATTTGATGGTTTTGGGAAAGGTATTACAATCACTTACAGGAGGTCCTTCAGTGGCTGGACCCTATGAAAGAAGATATCCAAGAAATCAAAATAGAAATAAGTAAATCAAAGAAAAAGTATTATTCATGCACATATGCGTTTATTTGATAGGACAGTTTGCACTTACAGGGGGCCCTGCAGGCCCAGGGAAGCCAGGAAGTCCCTATAAGCAGAAGGAGAGGAAATAAGTACCACAGGACAAAAAAAAATCCGGATAATTCTAGTGTGAATTGATTGTAGACTCACTCTCTCTCCTACAGGTCCTCTGGGACCCATTGAACCTGGAGAACCCTGCAGAAAATCAAACAGTCCAATCAATATGGCGTTTTGTCTCACCACAGCGTTCGTGCGCTCGCACTCATGGAAACCACATGCACATATACACACAGAGACAGCCAAATCAAACGTCATAAAGAGTATTTATGAGGATGATGTTTCCTACAATAGCTCCTGGAAGTCCGGGAATGCCTCTCTGACCAGGAAGGCCGACCTCTCCCTTCTCCCCTTTGCTGCCCTGAGGAACAGACACAACAGGAAAACAGACAGCGTTATCTTCTTCCTGCGTCGCTCTGCACTGTCCCTAAGATACCCGCGGGCAGAGGCGTTTTATCAGTGAAAGGTAGGGGAAGTTTTGCACACCAAACCACAGATTTGCTCCATTTGCAGATTCCAAAGGGAGCAGCTTTTGGAAATGAAGGCATAGCAACAACCGGACCCCTACTGCCCTAATGGCTGGAACTTATTGACGATCTTAAATAACGTCATAGGTTAGTTAATGAACCTATGACCTAACTTGACTAGGGTAGTTAGTTATTTGGGGATTACCATAAGGTTATGCTACACTGGCCAAGTAGTGAAGTGTGTAGATGAGGAGTGATTAAATAAACTATTGTTTGTCCTGGTTTTAAAAGTTCGATTTCGTTCCAAAGCATGTCTGCAGATGTTGACAGGCGAGTGTAATGTAGCCCCCTCCATGGAAAACCGTAGCATTAAAAGCGCAGTCAAAAGAGCGCAGGATTATAACCGAAGAGGCAATCGTTTGATGGATTGGTGAAGGGTTCAAATCCTTTCATGCCGTGGAAGACCCTCCCATCTGTTTATAAAGGAAGTATTTTTCTTTGAAAAAAAACTAACAAAAAAGAACAAAAATCCTAATGTAATTGGGGATTATGAAGAGAAATTGTGTAGACTGAAAAAGACATAAAGATGAAGTATCACACTGACATCAAAACCTAATTAGGATAAAAAAAATGGGAGACTGGCAATGAAAGAATAGATAGACTGCAAAGATGAATTCTCACTGAAAACGACATGATTTAAAGGTGCCTTTTCTCCAATAAATTTGTTTTAGAGCTGTTGTGTGTGGTGAGTCGTTACCTTGAGGTATCAGACAACAAAAACAATCTAAAGGTTGCTTCAACACCCTTATGGCATAGAGTATTTTCTGGAAAACAGTATGCACAGAACACTCACAGACGTGCCCGGACTGCCAGGAGATCCTGGAAGACCCTACAGAGACAAAAACAGCAAAAAATAAACAACAAAAACAGCCAATATACATCCAACATCCATCCACTGTCCTTAGTCCTAATTGGGGGCCAAAGAGGAGCTGGAGCTTATGGCAGCTGACACTGGGGGAGGGGGGGGGGGCTACATCCTGGACAGGCTGCCAGAACCACGCAGAAACAAACAACCACATACACACACATGGACTCCGGGGTAAATTGAAAATATAAGATAAACCTAACATGCATGTTTCTGAAGGTGGGAGGAAGCTGAAGCACCCGGAAAGAATCAATACATTTACATGGAGAACAGTCAAACTCCATCTATATATATATATATATATATATAGATGGAGTTTCACTATTTAAAAAGGGAATCTTTTTCTTTGAAAAACAAAACAAAAAATAACTATATATATATATATAGATGGGGTTTGACTGTAATGACAACAGGTATAAAGTATTACAACATTATGGGCAACCATGTATACACTGTAAATAAATGCATGTGTTATTAAAAATAAGAAAAAAGTGTGAAGTGCAAGCTTACATCTCTTCCATCCCTTCCATTTTCTCCTGGAGCCCCACGGGGGCCCTCAGGGCCGGGGGCACCCGGGGGACCCTGAACTGATCTGTCAGGCTGAGAGAGCAAACAATCAGTCAATAGATCGGACATAGACGTTAAAGGGGCTCAGACACGGGCACATTTAAGAGTCAACAATCACACAATGCCCATTTATCCCCCATTATTATTGTCTCTGAGACACAAGGTAGGTCTCCTGTGGCAGCACTCTCCTCATACACCGGCTCCATATTAGACACCCAGAATAAATTCTACAATTGCAGAATTACTGCAGAGAATGTCATCATATTTTTGTAGATAGTTATGTCTTGATACAGTGTGTAGATTGTCACAGATAATTCTCTTGGATAAGGTTTCAGTCGGTCAGTTAAATTACCATTCTGAAACTTGTTGGGACAATGAACATAACATCAATAAAAAGAGTATTGAGTGAATTGAAATCCTCATAAAGTAAACCTAAACTTTTGACCATTTAATGCCATGTTTTGTCTTTTTTTAATGTATTTATTTCATTTTTGCCAAACATTTGTCCATAAACTGGGGAAAAAATACTGGATAAGTAAAAGCTGCTGAAAGATATAGCTGGTGGAATATTATTAGATGAATGAAAACAGACTGCTAACATGGCAGGGTATAGAAAACCATCACCAATGCCAGACTGGACTTTTTTGCGCAGACGCATTCTAAACAAGCAGTTTGCACAGTACAGTCTATGGAACGTTGTATTGGTTTAGTCAAATTAGGTGGCTTCTGCTTATTTTTTACACACTATTTAATTCTAACCCCATCTATTTTTATATCACCTAACTTATAACCTGACTATTTCCTTTATTGTTAATATACTAGATTCCCTATGAACAGTCTTGTCCATCTGCGTGACAAGTTTTTAACACATAAAACAATCCCTATGTATACTTTGCTCACCTGTACATAGATTCTTATCTATAAATATATGCATATGCAATATAAACAACTTGTAAACTTGCACCATATTTCTTAACGCCCTCACTGCTCATTGACCTTCTCCGTGACGTTGCTCTGCACCTATACATGTGTAATAACAATACAGTGGTATTTAACCTAATCTTTTTTTTATTCTAAAGAGTACCCTAAAGAACTAGAGTCTCTTGAAGGTAAAGCTAAGAAGAAGTTACATGTCAGGGTCCCTGGATGTTTTTTTTTTGTTTTTTTGGTTAGGTTTCCTGTGTTTGATGGCTGTGCACGGTTCAGTTTCCAGTGTTTTCTTTCTGTGTCTTTGCCACCTTCATGTTTTTCAGACCAGTAAATAACTTAAGAGTAGGTCTGACCTGCTCTTTTTGGAAAGCGCTGTGAGAAAACTGTCGTTGTGGTTTGGCGCTAAATTGAATTGAAATCTTTACCTCTGTAAATGCTTGCCGTGTTACCTGGCCTTCATTGTCTTCTAGTCAACCGGCCCTTTTGATTTTTATATTTTGATTTTTAATATATTTAATTTTTTGATATTCTTTTAGGAAATCATAGATATAGTGTGGATGCAAAGATGCTGTTCTGACTATTATTCTAAGTATTGCACCCAATAATTCAAGGCATCTTTTACAAAACTATAAAATGCCTCATTTTTGACTCGAGGCTAGGTTTTTTTCTGTTCTATTGTGAAATAAATGTTGGTTTATGTGACCTTAATAACATTTCATGCATTTTTCACAGACATTTTACACATAAACCCAACTATTTTCATTTTTATTTTTTATCTGTTTAACTATGTTCATCTTTGTTTCACCGGGAAATGGTGTCCTCTATCTTTTTAAACTAGCCGTGGTATTAATGGTCCTATTGAAATCAAAGCTTATCTGTTGTCTCTACGAGCACTGGTGAGGATAGCGTGCACAAGGAATCGTGAGCCTTTTACATAACAAAAGTCAACAATCAAAACCATCACCATGAAACAGTTATAGGAACAAGCAATAAGGCAGTTAGGCAACTGCAGCCCCAGAGTACTGGCCTTAAATCCCAAAGCAAAAATAAGGTATAGTAGTGAAAATAAATACCTCAGCATTGGCATACATCTGCAGAAGCAAGAGAAATCAGATAAAGGATAAAGTTAGTGAAAGTAACTCACACCCCCCTCACCAAAAAAGTGTCAGCAAAAGCGCACATCGTTCACAGTCCCAGAAATGAGGAATCATCATGCTGTCATTTAGACACAGAGCCCAGTAAAAGAGTGCTCATTTCTGTAAATAATCACACTAAACATCTGGATACATGTGGCACAATCAAAAACGTTCTGACGGGTAACCCATTGTTCTTCGGGCTGCAGAGGCAGACGTGGGACAGCAGAGTGACATTTTCATTGCAGGCTACAAAGCGTGTCTCAGAGGCTGACGGCTCATTAATTGTACTGCAGCCGCATGGAGGAATGAAAGAGAATGTTTGATTATAAATGTGTGCGTGTGTGCCAGTGCGTTTCATTTTAGCAATCCCGGCTTGTTCTGGGCAGAAGTGTTAACATTTTAAAATGTGATCTATGTGTTTTAGATCATGAATGGCTGCTTCAGATCTTCACATTTATAAGAAACTGAGTGCGTGTCTCCAAACAAGATTAACTTTAACACATATCAGCTTAGATAAATACCATATGGGAAATCACCATTGGAAAAAATAGATGACAAAATGCCCAACAAATGGATGGAAACTAAGTCTAACCTGTGTAGAAACACATTTGGCTCTCCACAATGTCTCATATATCTCCATATATTCTTCCACAGGTATTGTAGTTTTTTTAAGATTTGACTGTACAAACCTTAACCCTGTTACTATGTTCTTTTTAGAGCAGGGATCTCGAGCTGTGATCCTCGAGGGCCACTGCCCTGCAGGTTTTTAGATGTTTCCTTTGTCAACACACCAGGTTTAAATTGAATAAACCTTTTCAAAAGATTGTTCAGCCCTTCACTAGTCTGACAGTGTGCAGCAGGACCCCTAAAACCCGCCATACAGCGGCCCTCTGCGACCCAAGATTGAGATCCCTGCTTTAAAGGGAAGAGGCAACTAACTAATCTTACTTGCTCAGTGATTTTGTAATCTGTGTATCATGAAGATGGAACTTTTAACATGGCCCATAGTTTCTGAGATGTACATCTGTTTGTTTTTTTCCCGCATTTTTTCTATGATTCATTGCGCAGTCTATCTTGGGGTGAACCTTTTGGAAAGACTGGGAGCTCTCTAAAATGTTTTTCCACTTTTCTCTAGGCTTTTTGAAAATTACCTTATAAAAACCTTATCAACTTTTCAGATTGACAAGCACCAGCAGCTTCTCTCTAAAGTCACTGCTGATGTCTTAGTGTTAACACACACCTGAATGCTGTAGAGCAGCCAACCTATTAAACTTCTGGTTTCATAGGGTAGTCATAATGAAAGATGATCACATAATGAGGAGTATTTGATTAGAAGCTGCCCTAGACTCTTTTCATCTTCTTAAAACCAGGGTGGTTTTTATAAATATTTATAAATATTTAAAAAAAATTTTTTGCCACAGATTAACGTGCTTTGTGTATTTTAACCTTCTTTTCAGACATGCAGGGACAATTCCATTTCTGTTTTGAATATTTTTAAATTCATTTTATCTAATTGTTTTTTATGTAAACCAAAGGCTTAAAGACATTTTTCCTTATTTTACTCTTTATTCTGGCCCAATTATATAGTTATAGTTTTACTTTTTGAGAAAATAACACAGATTCAAGTCGGTAGTAATAAAACAAATAGTTGACCTACATTTTTTCTCTTAATGAGAACATTTAAAGGTTAAAAGATCCAAAAACCTCCGTTCAATCATGTTGTTTAACCTTTCATGTTTATAGAAGAATAATTCTTTTTCTAAGTTAACAAGGTTAACCTACTAGACAGTCAGGGTTTCGGTTTCCACTTTAGACCATAAACTGGCTTGACCTCTGACCCCTTGATATTGTAAAACCGAGGGTTGCTCAGCAATGTGTTTCTCGTTCTTCCCCTTTAGCCCGGCTTGCTGCTTACTGTACCTCAGTGGCCGGAAGCTCATTGCAGCTTTCTCTCTGGGCTCTCTTCGGGTCGCAATGAATCAGCATCCACTGGAGCTCAAACTGAAAAACAGACGTCACCATCAGAACAAACACATGGAGCTACAGTACATTGCAGCAGAATTAAAAAAAATTAAAGCACCCTTTAGTTATTTCTTTGTAGTTTGGAGTGCAGGTTGCTGAGCTCCATTTTTGCAACTGTGTGATTTTCAGTAGTTTTTTCCTCCTTTTAGTTCTTTCCTTCTTTTTTTTTAACCACACAGAACCCAGCTGAGAAGCTCTGCTGTGACAGCAGCTCGTTTGGAATTATAGCCGAGCTCGGCACGCACGTAAACGCGTTCATAAACAAGTGCAGCGTTTCCCTGACGATGCTACAAAGCGGTAAGCCTGATTGAACCCAGAAGGCATTAAAGCGTCCTTGCTTACCACCACGGAGGCCTCGGGATCGGAGTCCAGCCTGCCGATGAGGGTGTCTCCCTCCGTGTTGATGGGTCCTTTGTCCTTGATGGGTTTCTGGTCCACGGGCTGGCAGTCCACGTACAGCGTGACCTGCTCCCGCTCCACGCCGATCATCACCTTGTGCCACTTGGTGTTGAACAGCACGGACAGGCCGGGGAAGGTGACGGTCTGCAGGGTCCCGTCGGCGCCCATCAGGAAGTACTCCAGGGCCTGCTGGTCCCCGTTCAGCCGCAGTCCGGCTTGCTTGTTGCCGTCCTCGTCCACGATCTGCCAGACGTTCCACACCTTGTTGACGGTGTTCTTGATCATGCGGAAAGTGGTCATGAAGGAGTACTCGTCCGGGAAACCTCGAGGGAAGTTAAGCCTGAGGGGAAAGGTGGGGGAACGGGAGCTCAGATCACTTGAAAGTCCCAAAACTCACACAGCAGCCCTGTAATTGAGCCATGTCATACCCAGCCAGGTCATAACTCAAAAAAACATCTTCTTTTTGGCGTCAAAGTTGATTTATGATCACCAAAATGAGCACCTTTGAGCAGTCATAATCATCAATTGAGGTGCAAGATTAGGATGAAATGAACTTGGAAATTCAAAGGACAACCACAGCGGCGCTCTTTTGGGGCCATTTTGTTTGGGCGCGTAAATCAGTTGGAACATGCCGTCCTGGTTAGCGCCCGCGGTCTGGAGCTTCTCTGCTTTTTAACGAGCCAGATTCTCAGTGGGTGGTGCGCTCGTAGACGGGCAATCCGGCCTGACGTTTGCCGTCTTGTAAACGATCAGGCCGAGGCAATAAAGGTAGGAGTTTCCTGTTACCCAGTAAAACAAATGAAGAACTCTCATCCTAGCATTCCCTGGGGTCAGAAAGTTTAAAGCATGGGGCACTTTCGCCCCCTCTGACTATAAGTGGGGGAGACTGGAGCTGAAGCAAAGGCGGACTTCAAAGCTCAGGACTTTTTGCATTCAGTCTAACAGGCCCGAGTGGCAAAGAGCTCCTGTGCCAGGGGGTTACATAACAGCCTTTAAAGAAAGCTGGCATGCAGGAGGAACATTTGCCAAAGCAGACTGCGGCAGGCACACTGGGAAGCACCAGGAAAGATCCTTGCTTATGTAACACTGTTTAAAAAACTTTAACCTACACGCGCTGTCCTTCAACCAGCGGGTGGCAACCATCCCGAACATCACACCTCTAAAATGTGTGGAATCAAGTGCAAAGCGCCAACACAAAAAAGACGTCCAACTATCTCCAGAAGCACTGACATGCAAAGCTTCTCTCCAACCCCACAGGACAGGATTAGCACAGCAGGGGGACATGGATTGAGGATAAAAATAAAATGCCCCATGTGCTCTGAACCAGTTCCAAAGCATTTTTATTAATGTCTTTCATGGCAAAGTAATCCAGTGATTGTTATTTGTCTATTTGTCCATCATAAAGATGTGACTTGTTTTTTTAATGACAATGTTAAGAAACACTGGTTTAAAAAAAGTCTCTCCTGGCTCCCAGATTTAATGTTGGTAACATTTGAGCCTAAATTTCTCCACGTGTTGGTGGAAATGTGTTTGCATCCTTTTGGAAGGAAAATTTGGGGAGTAAAGCAACTCACCAGACTGGATAGAAGTCATCAACTAATGAAGGGAGTCGTCAGATCACCCTACTTCCTGCAACTGTCCTGAATGAGTTTTTGATAATTTGATAAATAAATGCCTTCTCTTGGGCTTTAAGGCAGAGCTTGGCTACGTCTGTTGGAAAATAATCAGGATCGCACAATAGAAATTATGAGAGATTAAAGTAAAACATACAATCCAGTAGTTAAGCCAATTTGTGTCCTGTGTAAAATAGTACTTTACATGGGAACATAGGAAGTTGAGAGCATGTGTCGGGATTACGTAAAATCCAAATGATATCGTTAACGGAAATGCAGGATCCAGTAGTTCTGAAGCTGGAGTCAAATCTTTACCACCAGGCCTTCTCTAAAGTTCTAAAGTTCATTCTCCAAAGAGACTCCAGTTGATCGTTAAATGCTGCTGCAAGGGCAGAAAAGATCCAGTTTCACAATTTCCCATTGTCTCTTTTTATCTTCTGGTTAACTGCTGAATCTGTCATGTTGTTTAAAGTTCTTCACTTTTCACATAAAAACCTAACAAGCAAAAACACATGGTGTCCTGCATGTTTTGGTATTATCCATTAGGAGCACTTTGCTCTCAGACTTAGTTTAGTAGTGGTCCCTAAAAGTAGAATGGGGGTCTTTATGTCACATTATGTGTTAAGGTTAAGGTGTTGGTCCATGTTTCGGTTTTGTCCTCTAAACCACCAGACAATCCAAACAAACTGTTCCAAACTGGGCCTCCTCTCCATTATTGCAAGCCACTGGTAGCTGTTCAGCTGAAGGACTAGATCAAAGTGAGATTTGATTCAATCGTATAGTTCCTTTAACTTTAGTTACACTTTATTTCACTGGACTGAGCTTGTTCAGTTTCTCTGAAAAGTGTTTTCTGTTTATTAAAGCTACATGATTATATACAAGCACTGGCATGTGTGGCATAAAATTAGTCCTAATGTTGTAATTATTTTCAAAATTATACAAAGAGAAACAGGTACTGATTTCTCTTCATTGTATTTATGACTTTATGGTGGTGTCTCCTACTTCCTGTCCTCTAAAATACAAGACAGTCAAATTATGAATGATGACTGAAGGCTTCTTCCAGTTAAAATAGTATGTATATTTAATTGGATTATGATGGGAGTACAATGATAGATTTTTTTTTGAGAGGACGTTTGACATTTCTTATCACGATTCAGATTGAGCTGCTTTTGAAATGTCTACATTAATTGACCCATACAGTTACGTACTTCTTGATGTACAGTTCAAAGCCACTCAAAGAGCTTTAACAAACAACTGTATTCCAGACATCAAAAGTATTCAGAGACAGGGGGTATAAACTAGCCCAAACTCAATAATGACTTAAAAGCCATATACGTGTAGCAAACCTTTAATCAGAATTCTTCCCAGGAAGCCATTGCTATTTCATATTCTCTGTAATGCTTTTAAAGGGCCCATACTGTAATCCATCACTAAGAAGACAAGACGAAATATGGTTCTTCGCATGCTAAGAAGGGTTCAATCAGCTCAAACATGCGCTCACACCTCACACAAACAAAGAAGAATTCTACTCTTTCCTCAAACACGTGCGTTTGTGTAAGGCATGCCACAATCGTCCAGACACGTTTCTCCTCCACCGATTATACGCTGCTGGCCCCGGAGTAACATCTGGGCCTGTAATGATGGAACACCTGCACGGGCAGACCGCTGCTGCCGCTTGACATTAGCGTCTGTTTTTCATCTGTTTTCCCCTACTGTACTTACATGGTTGGAATTTGAAAGTTGGCCTCCCTGTCGAGGCGATACGCCACCTGGAGGGGGGTGGAGCCGTCCACCTTCCTCACACCTTTCAGGGGAATCACGTCCAGCTGGAACTGGGTGATCAGATCGAAACCTGCGTGGAATAACATGAGTGGATGGGATGTTGCTCACAGCTGGTATTGTGTTGCAGCAGCAATGCAAACATAAGGATTTTAATAATTTAATTTGAGTCTAAGACTAATAATAGCAATCATTTGCAATGCAAATGATAGCATTAGTGAACATAAGACATAAGGACACAGGAGCAATAATGACTTTGGGTTTTCGATCAGCATTGCATATTAAGATACTTCTACTTTATGCGAAGACCTTTCAATGAAGGTAACTTGGAGTCTTGAGGAAGTTTCACCTTCAATCCTAAAGGCGTATTGGTTTTTAAGGAGAAAGAGTCATTACAGTTTGGACGCAGGGTGATGTGAGTGAGTTTTTTGGTAGAAGGTCTACTGACAATGATATGGAAGCTGGAGACTCCTGTATTGGGAGTGTTTGGATCTTGGAATTGTTGGGTTTCTGTAATTAACTTCAGAGTAGGGTCTGACCTGTTCTGTTTGGAAAGCGCTGTGAGATAACTGTTGTTGTGATGTGGCACTAAATAAATCAAATTGAATTGAATTTAATCCTCTCAAGTCTCAGTCTGAGGGCAGTTCGCCTTCTTCTCAAGGATAGACTGTCTATTTGTGCTTATAGGCTGATACCCCCCAAAAGCATAGTTTAGAACCAAAGAAGCCTTTTGGAAAAGCGGTGAAAAGCCTTCTAAAATGATTGAATTTACTAAAACTTTTAGGATTACCTAAAACCTGGATTACTGAAACTCTACACCAACATATCCTTCTCCATAATGTCTATTCATCTATATGGTGTTTTGCTGAGCCAAAAATAGCATTTTTGACATTGAAATGCAAAGATTTTCTTTATAGTTTTTTATTTCTTGGCAGAAGATAATGCATGATTGATTAGATTCAAATATGATTTAGTTGTTTACAGATTATAAACTCATATAAAAAGGTATCTGAGCCTTCGTGGCTTTATTGTCATATTTCGGAACCCCCCGGAAAAGCACATCAAATGTTGAGTTATGATTTTGTTATATCTACCTTTAGGTTCGGATGATAAAAGGAGCTTTCATTGTGGGTGGCAGGATTGGATGCATTCCTCACAGTCCTCACTTTTCACTCATTGAAGCATTTTCATTCTCTGACTGGATTATGTTTTCAATAATTTTCTCTTTTGGCCAAAATACTGTTGTGTTTTAAAGCAGGCTGTTTGAATGTAATCTCAATGTAAACCGCCTTAAAACATGTGGAGAAAAATCCAACTGTTACTGAAAGTGAAACGCTGAGTGTACACAGATGTGTTGAAGGAGTCAGCAATGCCGTTGTGATTAATTACAATCTTGCTGAGTTGCTGCAACTACAATTCTGTAAAACCTGGAGTGGAACATTTTATTTGCTCATTTGAAATCTAAAGGTGTCTCAGGGTTTTAGGCAGCCACCCCCTGTTTCACTAATTAAAAATAGCACCATTTGTTCAAATACCCTACTTTCTGGTGGATAATGTCAAAGCAGCTGCTGCTCCTTTTTTCTCGCACGCAGATTTTTGCTTCGGGAGGCTTTTACCTGGAAGGTCGTCCTGTCCGTTTCTCATCGTGGGGCAGACGGTATCGCCATCCAGACGGTTGAGGTCTAGTTCTGGCAGCACAAAACAGAAGGCGGTAATCACTTTGCACTTGTTCTTTGCTGGTTTTGACAAATGCAATGCATTATTGGTCACTTTAATTCACTTCAACAGGATATGGCTACAAGGGAAAAGCATGTCAGATAGGATTAATGTCACAATGCCTCACAGATCATTTTTAATGTGGGGCTGTTAAGCACTTATTTGTACATATTCATTCATACATCCATAAGAAGAATGAATCAGCACAAAGCTTACAATGTATAGCGCACAGCGCTCAGAATTTCTTTGAGATCCGAACGTGCAATCAGAGCCAGATAATCTGTTTGATATGTCATTGAAAACTAAAAGTTGTGTCATAATGTGCGTCTTTTGTTTGCCTGTGAGATTAATCAAGATTGAATTATCTTGCCACAAAGAGATCTGGGTTTTTTTCCCACCGCCTTTAAAATGCCGGCTTTGAAACATATTGGATGGGACTCGATAAAACTTTATCCAAACTTCATTCAAGTGAGAAATCTCGCTTTAGGATGTGTCAGAAGAGGGCACTGTCTTGTTGTGAGGAGGAGAGGCCTCTTAAAAAATGCCGTTAAAGGAGGCTGGTGACAGCCAGAGGCGCTCGTTTACAGTCACCGGCGCGATGGCAACACATCTGGAAGCCGTTCCCACGTCCCGCGGAAACCGCCGAGAAATGAGATAAAGTGGTGAGACGGAATTTACAGTCCTCCGCTAAACACTTATCCGACTGCGCATGTGGGCCTCAAGTTGTTAAAAGTTACTGCCTGCCGCGGCATCCCACTAAGAAAAGCCAGTCATTAGTGAAATGAGCTGGAGACGAACCACAGTTAAAGTCACGTGCACGTTGTGTTAATGAGACAAGTTCCACCAACGGGATCTGGTGCTCGGTGCCCTTTAACGGCAGCCTTCATATAAGAGCAGAGAATGGGTTTGTTTATGATCAGAGGGGGGGTTTAATCTGATTTAATCCTTTGACACAGAGCAGCCTGGTGCGTCTGCTATTTCTGGCCTCGGCCTTGCGAGCTCTGATACAGAGTGACCCAGCAACAGTGCGAGTGGGTGTTATCATCATGTCATGTTTGCACGACAAACAAATTCACTGGAATAGCGGCTCAAACTTGACAAGCAGTTCCTGTGTTTTTTGGAGACGTCAGCGATGGTGAATTGAGCTGTTAGCTGACTTACGTCCAAATGCCGGAGCCAGGAGGAGACTCAGAAGAACCACGGATAGGTGGGAGTTTCCCAACAGTTGCTGTCTGGTCAGGAACGAGAGAGAAAATCAGTATTCAGCGATGGTCATTCAGTCAGTCTCTGACATTTTCTACTAAATGCCACACAAATGTGTGACCTGAAATCTGTGTCCTGATGTTATTTCCAGACACAGAGAAAGGACAAAAAAAGCACAATTTCACAAAATTGTCTTTACATTCTAGCAAAGGTTCAGGTTTCTGTAAATCTATTGCCATGTGACACGCAGGCTGGACTACCTTTTGACAAATAACTACAAGTTATGGTATTGTAACAGATGAATTTGAAAGATTTCATTGCTAATCAACCAAGTGTACTTTATCAATTTTATATCAACAATTGTATATCAGATAAATAATCTTTTGTAATCATTTTAACTCTAAAAATGTGTTTGGATGTGTTTAAACATAAACATATTTGAATTTTTTGGCAGTAGCCTAAATACAAAAGATAGTATAGTATTAGCTGACCAAATGCTAATTAGCTTTAGCTAAAGACACCCGTTTTTAGACCTTGTGTGTACAACCCCTGATTGGTCGGAAAAAAAGAAGATATATATTTATATATATAGCTATTCTAACAATAAACAAAAAGTAGTGATATATTTATACTATTAACTATTAACAGGTCCCTTATGTTTACCTTTTTGGACAAACTGTACTTGTAAGAGTAATTTAAACAATTTAGCATACTTTTCACTTTTACTTGAATGTGTCCATGAGGGGATCGGGGCCTTTTTGTGTGGAGTTCCCATGTTTTGCCCATGTCTGCACGGGTTCCCTCCAGATACTCCATTTCAAATTGCCATATAGGAGTAAATGTGAGTGTGTTTGGTTGTTTGTCTCGGTGGACCTGTCCAGGTTCTAACCTTCCCTTTTGCCCAATGTCTGCTGGGATTTCTGCCCATTTCTGAGAGGTCGTCTCAAAAGCAAGCTGCCATTTATAAGTAGGTGACTGTCATAATACTAAATTTGCTATTCTTTTTACATAATGGTAAATCTTCGGAAGAACATTTGCTAAATCTTTTGCTAAAGTAAACATCGATCATGTACTTCATCTTTATTTTTAGAACTGGCTTAATATCTCTGAAAAACCTCACTAAACTTGTCTGCCTCATTTCCCACACCACATCATGTACAGCTGAAGGGTGGTACATTCTGTCCTCAGTCTCATGCCCTCTTCCTGTAGCATCCTCTGTGTTTGGAAGCTCTCCACAGCCATTTTAAATCCATCACCGACAAGAGTGACATTAATAGTCAGGACCTCTTTTACAGAGGCAAATATTTTGGGACGAGGTTGTTAAATTAATAAGATGGGGAAGGTAACTGAGGGGCGTGGCTCTTCTGTATGCGAAAAGTCCCCTTAATGGGTTTCCTTATGGAGGAACCAGGTATGTTCTGTTTTATGTGTGTATTTGTGTGTGTAGTGGTGAATGAGCTGTCATGGGAATGACTAATGGTTAGGTGAGCAAAGTCTCCTCAAAGGAGGAGTTGATCTTAAAATCTGTCAACAGCCTTAACTTTTGCGGCTACACGTCAGTGATTAAATATAACCCAACTGTGGCTCCAAAAGTTAGGATTTCAAAATGACCTCAAGGCTTTGGACTCTTTAGAAAAGCTTCAGGGGCAAGAAATATGTATGTATAATGATGATAATCATGTATGTTTGAAGGATTTGAAGATAACTTGATTGCTATAGAGGACATCTATGGAAAAGCAAATAATGAGATTCAAATGAGTGACATTTAGAGATTGATGTGGAATGTTTGTCATTTCATGTTTTTAGTTGATGTCCTGAACCTTGAATTTTACTGGAATCTTTCATTTGAAAAAGTCTGACCTCCTGCTAGTAGAAGCATAGTGGAAAAGCCAGAGCTGTTCACCCGGCAATAAATGTATCAGCTTCTATCATTAACCATGATATTTAGTCCCCTTAGATGTATCTAAATCAATGCATTGAATGATTCAATTTATGGCCTGCTGTAAGTAGGGGACAGTTTAACGGGGTCAGCCACTTTGTGGCAAACTGTAAAATGTCTTTGGGTTTCCGGCTAGAAACTGAGTGGCACAGTTTCAACTCGTCCAACAGGTTAAGTCGTTAACGATTTTACCGTGCCATTATTCTCACGTGACTTTGAGGATTTTTAAACTAAATGCTAAATGTCATCCTTAATACAAATGGTGAGAAGGTTTGACTCCTGCTTCTCAATATCACCAGATGATGAAAATCTTGGTAATGGTTTTCATCAAAATAGACAAACGGATGAAAATGTAACTTCCATTTGTTGGAAAACTTGGGCTCATCTGGCTGATTGTCTTTTTGAACCATCTCTGCTTGGATACCATATCAATGGTACCAGTCTTCCCAAGACAGGGAAGTAGGGTTTGGCTACATAATGAAACCACCCATTATGCCACCTTTTTTGTTTCTTATTTTTGTAAAGAAGAAGACTAATTTGGTAGATGATTGGTACATTTGTATTGTACCTATAGTAATTCTAAAAAAATGATATTGTAGTAAAAATATAATATTCTAATTTCTGACTTGGATAAAACTATTTAATTAAAAACTTCTGGGTTCAAATAGTTTGCTGGTCATATTTACAATGAAAAGTCCCACCACCTGAGCTCAGGTCAGCAGAATGCAAAGCCCACCAAACCACCAAAGTTCGAGAAAAATGCTTTGGGAAATGTAACCACAGAGAACCTTGAGCATCTATTGGAGTTTTTGTGCTTAAAAATGAAAATGGCATTCGGCAAATGGTGACAATAGTAATAAATTCCCACAAAATTATTTTTCACAGATATGTTAGCAGTTATTTGATCATGCAGGTTGTCTCTGTTGAATTTCTTAGTCTGGTTAGTCTACAGAGACTGCAATTTATTTATGTATTTTTTATACACTCATTTAAGTACATGTAGTCAACATTTAAAAACCTTGTCAGATTAGATATATGAGAGGAGCATTGATCTTCTAATGTGACACCTAAGTAAGCAAAAAGCTTACACAGCTGTGCAGTTCCATTTATCTAAATAGCTTTTGCATTGTGAGGTAAGTTGTCTGGTTCCCAACTACCTGTCCTATTGCCCAATGTCAGCTGGGATAAGCTCCAGCCCGCCCCAAGCTCTACTAAGAATAATAAGAATAGCGGACACTGAATGGAGGAATAAAGGAAAACGTCAGAGTCGTGATCATCAAAAACTGGGTGTAAACACAGCCTGCAGGATGGGAAGTAATCCATGTTGATGTGGGCTGCTTGACCCTTCAAAGGCTGTGGTGTTGAAAGATGTAATTTCAAGTCTGCATTTCTGGTTCAGCCCTCAGATTTCTGTGTGGTTAACTGATATTACTGTTCATTTTCTTGCTTTAGCAGGTGTACACTCAAGATGTAAGACAGTTAAATCAGTGTTAGTAATGGCATGAATTTCCTTAAAAATTGATTTATTTTGGAAAGCTGACAGTCCTCTTAAAGATCTTTAGAGTTATAAATGAGTTTAATTCTCTTTTTGAAACAATAATGATTCTACTGTAGAGCTGTAGGTTTTTTTTTTAAGTGTAACTAACATCCAAAGCCAAAGAAACACATACACACACAAAAATGAAATCCCATTGAAAGTTTGATCATCCTATCATCAACCTGTTCCGTTCTGATACTATTGAGTCACATGCTTTAGTTCCTGACATTACTCTACGTTTGATGGGGCTTTCCTCTGACTGCCGCCAATGAGGTGCTTCCAGAATTCTAAGAACCGGCCAATGCTCCCGGCACGAGTCCTGTAATCCGTAACTGTCCCAAGTCGAGTTATGTTTGACTTACTTTAGCAGAAAATGCGAAATTCCCAGAAAAAATACTTAAAAACTATGGAAATTGGATAAAAACAGTGAAAGCTGGGAGCTTAAGTGCTTTCTCGCTTTGTTGAATTGTAGCAGGGATTTATAGGCCACATGTTTGGAGATGGAGACTATCATGTTGTAAAGTACGTGGTCAGTTTGATAGGATGAGTGGTATTTACCTCTTAGGACCAGAGCGGTAGGAGGCCATGTTCCTCTTCAGGCTGTGATGGGACACAGGCAGGTCTTGGCAAAGAGGCACTCAGCAGTCAGATATCGGAGCTAAAGCGGCCACGGACGTAAAGATTCCCTTCCTTGAAGTCGGTCCTACCTGCGCATGTTGACGGACTGACCGAGGAGCTGTGCAGGGGGATGCTCAAGCCTTTTCGGAGGACACATAAAAGTTTTCTCCGAGGATTCCCATTGGCCGAGAGTTCCCCGGGAGGTGGTGACTGCGTTTTATTACTAACACTTAAAAGGATGCAGAAGCCCACGGGCCCTTTATGTGAGCACCACCAACTGCTTCTCCTCTTTACAGTCCCTCCTAATGACATGTGCCGGCTGTATGTAATTCTGTTAATAATTATTGTCCCGATAGGGAAGAAGCATCCAGTCGGTGATGAAATGTGGATTTCATACTCATGCGCGTCTGAAGAATGCATGGTGTTGACACGGGGAAAGCCTTGTTATTATCTGAGGACCAGACTTGCTGTTCAGACATGCCGCATGTTGTACGATTGATCCCACCGTGTCTGATCTGCACTTTGGTAGATCAGAGAGTAGTAAAAAGTAAGAACACGTGCCACTTTTTCTGAAGAGACATCACACCAGCTGAAACCAGTTGAAAACGCTCCGTGACATTCCTTACTGCTACGACTTTCTTCTCACAGACACGACTTCCTCACGCCCAAAGTACATGTCAGCGCCTGTGCTACGCGGTTTAGAAGTGACAGGAATCCCCCGTACGTACAGATCTCTGTGGAGGAAATGCCACTTCTGTGTTTTTCAAAGGCGCAAATGCACCTCATCTGCTTGAAAGGAGAAACAGTTTCTATCCGAAATGTTAAACACTTCTGGTTTGAATCGAGAAGAAAGAAAATTCTGAAAAAAATCTCTTCGATCTTGATGGGTATATCTAAAAAAACAAAAAGTGTGGCACTTCTTATGAGGGTCTATGTATCTGGGGACTTATCTTCACGGCTTTTTCAGGTTTATTGATCGCGGCAGTTCCTGTTCCTCCGTCACGTGACACCACTTCGGAAATCGTTCACCTCAGAGTCACCTGATCCTCGGCAGCTTACTATGAGCAATGGTGCCTAAAATACGTTCAGAAGATGTGTGCTACTCTGTCACAGGGTGTGAATGGATTGTTTGTGTATCTACACCTCAACACTGATCTGATGGAGCTGTAAAGGGAACGGGATACGACGATTGGGCCCCCCCCCCCCAGAGATCAGGTGTCCATCCTGGGTAATTGAGAGCTTCTGCTCTCAATGAAGGGGATGGAGGAGTGTGTGTGTATGTGTGTGTCTGTGTGTGTTTGTGTGTGGGTGGATGGGTGTGTGGGGGGCAGAGTAAGAGAGAAAACTGTTTGCTGGCCCTATGACTTGAACACATGAGATATACAACAACATCCACGGAGGCCCACAGCTTGACAATGTGGGAACGAGCGCTTTGCTACATTTAACTTTTTTTTGGTTTTTGTGGAAGCTTTACATTTTTTTCCATCTTTTTAGACATAACGTTTTGACCTATAGACCTATATAACTGGTTTTTAACAGTAGATAACTAAACTAAACTGACTAAAAATGGTAACCAGTATTATTTTGTGAATTTCGAAGAACAGATATTATGTTGCAATACACGTATTTGTGTTATTGAGACCCTATCCTGTCTAACTTCCTGTCATTTTCTACATTTTTAATTATTTTGAGATTTTGTATAGTTAACCCTGTTCTCGCAGATTAAACTGGAGGCCAAACAAGTATTGTTTCACAGCTGAGGGAGCAGTAAAATAGAACAATAACTGCTCTTGATTTACCTTAACATGACAATGTCCATTAAGAGTTGAGTTTTAGAAACGGCATTGCATACACACATAAAAGTAGAAACATTTGAGACTTTTTCCTAGTAATTTAATTGCCCTCTTACAATCTTTTATTTTCAAGGTAGCTATGACAGAAAACAAGGTAATATGCAGAAAAATACCACAAACCAAAACTGAACCCAAGACACGTGAAATAAGCCAACAAGGTACCTCTAGTGCCTTATCAGGAGGAATGTTTTTAATGCTGTTGTCCTGAGAATATTCAGACAGAATGAAAATTTTAAAAAGAAGAATAACATTTGCTTGGGCTAGTACTCCACTGGGTACCATTAAATCAAGAGAGAGGAAAAATAAATTTGCATTATTATCATAAGAGTAAAGCCTGGAGTGACTAAAAGTAGGGTTGTCAAAGTATCGATACTTAAAAAAGTATCGATACTTAAAAAGTATCGATACTAAAATGTTGTATCCGGATCCGATACTCATTTTCAAAAGTATCGATACCACCGCTCGAGTTGAAAATTTTAGTATCGTGACAACCCTAAGTGATGTTTTTATATTTTTTCTTCAAAAATTGAGGGGGTCACAGGGAGCTGGAGTCTATCCACTAACAAACAAGTTAATATTTGTATACAATATCAATATCAATATATATATATATAAAGAGAAAGAGAGAGGTTCAGCAGTTTCTGAAATTCAATCAGAAGGATGAAATTAATCCCCTAAATAAATGCTTTGGTGATAGAACTAGCCTGTGTTTGGACCAAAACCTTCCTTGGAGTGGAGATGGGGTTTACATCTCGTGGCCCGTGTGGACTAACACGCGTAATTCCCTCCTTACATCTCAACGGAACGAACGCCTGAACGGGCATCCGCCAAATCGAATGAGAAGCAAAACTCGTCCGACTGTGCGTCATCCCTGTTGTTTGGCGGTCTTATTGTAGGCTCGAAACGATTATGCAAGTGTAACATTGTCTGTGTGAAAATAGTTGTCCTTGCTGTGTAACCTTGGAAATTCCTGCCCCCCCCCCTACACACACACATAACACACACACACACACAATCTGGCTATGTAATAGTCTGGACACTGGCAAGTGCCCAAATGAGAGGGGGAAAAAAAAAAAAAAAATCAATAGCGCTGTGCACTTAATCAAGAGTGCTTGGGGCTTATGGCAGAACGCCACGAGAGAGAAGCAGCGATTGACTTTGGGTTTGGAGGCAGAAGGTGATCCTTAGAGCACAAAACGAGATCGGCCATCCTCCGCCCGCACGGTGAGTCAGACCCTCGGAGGAACGGCTCAAAGTCCGGCGCAGGAAACTAGCGCCGACAACCGCCGGACGCACGCTAGCCACAGCCAGCAGCTTATGTGTCATGGACGTTTTTATTCATTTTTTTGTTACATAATCCTCCCCTTCCCCCTGTCTGACAGCGATTAGTCTGAGAGGAGTTGTTTAACAGGGACAGATGGCGTTTGGATTGCAGTACCTGACTGCCAGGACCAAATGAGAGCGTGGTTACTAATCAAATTTACTGCATTCTCAAAAAGAAAATCTCGACTAGGACTGGACTGCTGTAGGCCTTTAAGTAGGCCTTAAAGTCCGGTCCAGATCCATCCAAAGTGCCTCTGTGTGATGTACTAAAATTCAACAGTTTCTTGATTCGTGGCAGTGGGCAGTACTCTTTACCACCTGGAAACCTTTGTATTGACAAGTGAGCGCGGCTTGAAACTGATTGATTTTGAATCCTGATTGATGAGGAAGGGGGAGAAATTCTGGCCACTTTTGGAACAACCACAACACAAGAGACACACAAAATCCATTGTGTGATGAGTTATGTCATGATGGGTTCCAGTTTCCTAACCCACACGCAGAACACAACACAGGAGAAGTTGATTCCGTGAAATAAATGTTTATTGTGCTACTAACTGTGGTGAACGTGGAAAAACGGGGTTGTCCGGGAATGGCTCACAGGGCGATCGGCAGATTGGGTGCTGTGGTTGTGGTCTTGGGGAGAGTCATCCAAAGGTCCGGGGTCCTTGTCCTCAGGTGAGTCCAGGGTAGGTGGCGCGTCGGAGGGCGGACAGGTAGGCTCAGGCCCAGCGGAAAACAGGTAGCGGTGACTCGGTGTCACGAGGACGACCTCCCACAGGTAGCCAGGGGAGAGCGGCACGGGGGGGGGAAATCCAGGGCGTCTTGGAAAAAGGGAACATCTGAAAGCAGGAGACAACAGGGTAAATCACAAAGAGATCCAATACGAAAAACTTAGAGACAAGCTCTAGGAGGCTCAGAGGTACCGTTACTGGCTAACACTCAGGCCCCGAGGTTCTGGCAGTCAGCTCCTGAAGTACTCCCCAGCTGGATGAGTTATTTGGGATCCGGTGTGCTGGATGATGTCACGACTCCAGAAAGGTGCGCCTGAAAGCCTCTAGTGGCAACAAAAGATAAGGACAGAACCCCGGAATATAACAAGTTAAAGGTTTTTTTATTTTTTTATTGTTGTTTTCTTGGTCTGATATTTTTGGTCCTGTGTCTTTGCTTGAATTTTTTTGGGAGTTTCTCTTGATACACTTTGTTCTTAGTTTAGGTTATGCTTCTTGCTTCTATTTTCAATTTTTCCTCCCAAGCTTCCTCCATTCTGTTTGCTGTGTTTTATCACATCTCTTCTCAGTTTCCTCTCCCCTCCTTTATGTCTCTTTGTCATCTTCATCCTAGTCTTCTTAGTATTTTTCCCTTCTATTCATTAACCCGTTACATGTCTTTCTGTTGTTCTTCTGTCCATCCATCACTGGTCCTTGTTGTTTTCCTCAACTCTCTCTGTCTTTCTTGGTTTTGGGGGTTCTTTTTTTGAGTTTATTTTGTTCTAAAATGAGTTCAGTTTTTTTTTTCTGGTTCAGCTGGGCGTTTTGTTACCATTTTGTTGATAAATGATAGTTATTCCCAAATCCCTTGTGTCCCCTGGTCTGTATCTGGATCCTCCCCCCATCACACTGCCCACAGCGACACATTCCCCTGGACATAGCACAGATTCAATTCAATGAATCACCTCAGTTCATGAAAACAAGCCGTACTTGTTCAGTCATTTACCAACTGTTGTGCCCTTAAAGTGCAGATAGAGGCTCATGGAGTTTGAGTTGTAAATCTTGTTTTTTTGTTTCTCTGAGCCCCAAATCATTTGTAAGTGACCAGTCCGGTGTGGGTGACCGGTGGAACCCACACTGGAACGCTCCAGGCCAAAACACACTGATGGAACCTCTGCAAATTCGTTTGGAGAGTGGACTTATTTTTGACAAACTTCTTTTGCATTCTGGTGGCTCACAAATGTTTAGTGTTCCCATGAATATTTATACTTTTTTTTTTCTTTACTTTGATACATGAGCTGATATGTAAAACCGGTAAACAAATTGTCAATATATGTATTTAATATTTTAGTCGTGGTGCACGGTTCCCTTCAGCTTTTTTTTTTTTTTGGCGGGGGGCAGGCTCTGACGTCCCTTCGACCTTCCGGACGCGCGAGCACCACGGAGCAGCAGGACACGCGCTCCCGCCCCCCCCCTCCCCCCTCCCTCCCCCTTTGAAAAGCACTGTGCATTGTGCAAGGAAGGCGGAGCGGACCCGGATGACACACATGCACACGCACACACACACACACGCGCACACGGACACATGCACGCGCACACACGCACGCACACGCACACACACGGACGCGGGCTGACGAGACGCGGAACACTTTCTCAAATTAAAATCGGGAGAGCCGGAGAGAGAGAGAGAGATAGAGAGAGACATGGAGACGGATTGGAAAGAGAGAGAGAATGAGAGTGAGTGAGTGAGGAACAGAGAGAGAGGGGGCACTGCAGAACGCGCCGGGTATGGATGAATAACCATGGCAACAGCAGCCGCAGCGGCGGAGTAAACAGCGCAAAGCGCGCATCCCTCCGCAAACAGAGATTTTTTACTCTGCCTGGACTGGACCAGAACCCTCTGCGGATATCACCACATCACTGCTAAGGTGAGGCTGCTGTTATCTGCGCGCGACGCCCTGGGGGGGGGGGGGGGGGGGGGGGGCTTTTGTCTGCATGCGTCCGGGACACGGCGGGATCCGGGAGACAGGCGGTGGTCTGAGGGAGGATTTCTCAGGGAAACATGGAGTCTGATTTCATTCATACTTCTTCTCTGCTTCCTGTAAATAGCTCTCAGGGGGAGGGGGGGGGTCTTTGTCTGAACTGTGTGTACACATGGTACATAGTGTGTAGTGGTTAAAAAGCCAGGTCATTCTTTAGTCCATCTCCTCTTAGAAATGAAAACTTGATTTGGGATCAGAAGCATGGAGTGGTGGGAAACTGTTTTAATATAAAGTCAGCCGGGGTTTTTTGACAGGGCACAGTGTGTGTGATGTTCCGCCTGACTTTCCCACGGATGCTGCAGTGTGCGGTGGTCTGATAGTGTTGTCAAACAGAGCGCCAGAGCCCAGACCCAGACCCAGACCCAGACCCAGACCCAGACCCAGACCCAGACCCAGACCCAGACTCTGACTCTGACTCTGACAGGATCTGGAGCTCAGACTCGCTGAAGCTGTTGCTGCTCTTCTGCAGCACGGGTTCACGCACTCATGTGACCCACCCATGGGAACATTTCATTACAGAGCAGACATCCACGGGACTGTGAACCCAACCATTTCCAAGCACCAACTTTCATAACTGTGGGAAAGAGCGTGCATAGCCATGTCTAGTTTCTTTATGTATTACCAGAAAAACAAAACAGGAAAAGAGGCATTCTGATTTGACTGTTTTTTTAGTCTCCCAGGTTTGAAAGTCAGAATATGTTATGAGCATTTTCATCTAACGGTCAGTAAGAAGGACATTCCAAAGCTAGGCTGCCTTTTGTTCAGTTCTCTGCTCAGATTATCCCCCCCTGCTTCGTCAACATCAGGGTTAACATCCAGACCTGTTGTGTTGGATATTCTGTCCACTTCTCGTTTTATTTTTGGAATAGCTCTGCCTCTTCTAACCGTTTACCTTCTTCTTCTTCTTCTTCTTCTTCTTCTTCTTCTGGTTTGACGAGGTGTCAGTGAAAGTGCTGCTGCATCACTCTGCTCTGGCCTTTGTCAACTTATATATATATTAAAACTGGTCATAGTTAGCGTTTTAGGTCTGTCGTTTCTCCTTCAATTTCAAAGGGGTTCTTTGCTAAATTTTCTACTCTGTCTGGACACAGAACAGGCTCATCCTTTGAGTTATGTGTGCTTTTTTGTGAGTCATAGGTTAAAAAATCTAAAGAATCCTCTGACAATGTGCAGATATAAGGGCCATTGGTGAAAATTAGTAAAATAATAAGATAAAAAAAGCAACCAATTACCAAAGAAAAACCTTTAAAAGTCAGACAGATAGTCCTGACAACTATTGGCAAAGACAAATTGAAGATAACTGCCATGTCTGGTTGGTCGAAGGGAAAAAAATGAAGAAAATACGTGCGTGTGAAGATGTTTGTGCATGCAGGTGTCCGTATTCATTAAAGGGCTCGTACACAGGCCCTCGGTTATGATACAAATAAGTCTGCGCTGACTCAGAGTTGTGAAAACAAACAGGGTTTCTGTTTATGGTCACATGCTGCTCTCCACAGAACACAACAGCTCCCTGAGGAAATTATTCTCCTGCATTTGTCTTTTTTATTTCCCCTAAAGCAAAATGGATTCCATGATAAGATTTTCTTCAGGTCATCTGTCCTCCTACGAACCTACAAATCAGCCGACCTCACATCCTCTGATCCCCTTGCTGGCATTTGGGATTGTAAATCCACAACAAAGGGACAATATCACAGAGGGCTTTAGCCAGTGCCAGATTAGGCCGTCACATGACCGGGGGGGGGGGGGGTGGCTCGGGCGGTTTCACACAGGACTCTGCATGTCGATTCTCCAAAGTGAGCCATGAGCTCCGATGTGATGGAGGCTGGAATATCCCGGTGAAACCAGGTGCTGTGGCTGGATTCATTTTGAAAGGATTCATTTTTAGATTCTGTTAAAGTTTCATGTAGAAATCCTGTAGTAACATTTTTCCAGCTGCACGCCAACAACCAACATTCACAACACTTTTTTACGACACTACGCGATCACGTGAACAGGAAACTGGCATGTTTACGTTATTAGAGTTAAATGGCCAATTACAATTCGGTGCTGCGAAGACCAGTTTTGCATTGTCCAAGAAGATAAATGTACATGATTGACGTCTAACCGGGGCTCTTTGGTGGGATCGCGTCGTTGAGACAACATTCCCCAGAGAGTCCAGCGCTGTGATATCCTACTTGTGGCCGGAATAAATTCCATTCATTGTTAAAGACCTCTCCTGTTTGTTTTTCAAGCCTCCGTAAGAATCGGGTGGAATTAGGTATTCCTAACAAATTACAGCCCCCCTTTTTACAAAAGCAGTCGTCTCTGTCCGTGTTACGGTTAAACCTTTGCCTATAAAGTCAGCTAAATCTGTTCGTTTCACATTCGCCACTATAAGCCCACCCCATAATGGCATCGGTGATGTCAATCTGAGTTTCCAGATGAACTGAAAATGACGGGAGTGGCCAGAAGGAGGAGGAGGGCAGCCTCAGGGCAGCCGGGAGAATTTCCCAAAGGTGTCAGAATTAGTGGAGCTGTAACCTCTAGACCTACAAGAACACTGCTTGTATATGTGTGTGTGTGTGTGTGCTTGCAGCCTGATTTAAATAGTAATCAGATACCAGATGGCTGTTTTGTAATGATAAGTGTTTAATGATTTGCTGCGAGGAGGAGGACGGAGCCTTTAAAAGCGCTCAGGCAGCAGATCCCAGCCTCAGCGAGGCCACAGGTGATGCAAATGTGTGCCGGGATGATAAAGCAACTGGGACCAGGATTTAAAGGCGAAATGATTCTGAAGGGAAAAGAATCTTAACTCATACAGCAGGTGATTCATTTGTTGTACCCATTGCTGAAGCCTAATATTGAGTTTCAACAAAGTGATGTTTAATGGTTAACAGGGCCCATTGTTTTTACCCACAGCACATGGTCCTTATCGTGCTTATTGATGCATCCTTAGCTTTCTACTCTTGTGTTTCGTCCCGCAGGAATCCAAACTCTTTGTTTAGATGAATGGTTTTCCTTTCTCTTGTTTTGCTTTTTATCTATAAATCCAGCATAGCAGGCGGTTTTTAACACAGTAACTTGTGTGTGATTATGGCTCGATGTGCCTTGATGGATATGAATGTGAGCTTTGCTACCCACAACGGCCTCAGTTCAATTCAGCTGTCGTCAATCTCGAGTGGAAACGGTTGACTTCTCCACAATGCTGGTCATAAATGGCCTTTCAGATTGTTAGCTTTTGGGTTTGCATGGTATTCCATCTGGTGAGCCATTATATGCCAAGGCCAAAACAATCGAATTGTATATGTTGATAACCTCAAGACATTTTCTATGATTTCAGTTAGTCTAACAAATTGGCATGGAGATTAGAAAAAATCCGTCTTTCTGTCTGATGGTGGTTTTCTGTTCCAGGTACTGGTTAGCAAAGCTCCTGGTTATATTGGCGGAACGCTGCAAATGAGAGAAGGGTTGACTGTTAGTTGATCATTTGAAACAAACATGGACAATGTAATATATATATGATTGATTAATTGAGATTATCTGTCAATCCATGCATAGTGAAGGTGATGTACAGTTCTAGCTTTATTGAACCTTTTAGCTAACATCATTTTCAGACTATCTACTGCGCCTGAATATAAGCCGCAACCACTAAAAGTAAGATAATGTACATATGTACATTATGTACACACACACAGACGCACAGTTATACATATGTATAAAATAGGAAGCTTTTTCTGTGTGACCTATTGCAAACTTTAGCAGGGTGTCTCCATGGCAAGCAGTACTGAACGGTTTATATTTCTTTCCAAAACTAACAGCCGAGCAGAGCTTGGCCAGTTTGACATCCAAGGTGTTATATGATGAAATTGCTTGCTTTCATTCAAATTCAATCCGAATAAGATGTTTATACGTCGCTTGAAAAACACATTAAGGAGATTTTACGGCCTCTTCCCCAAAGCAAAGTGTGCAAATCCTGTTTCACGCTGTGTAATTGTGATGGAGAAATGCTGATTCTTATGTAACCAAGAGTGAGAAGCAAGAAGAAGGTACTTAGCCTGAAGATGCCCTTAGAGCAAGGTTACAAAGTGTTACTTTTATATATCATTAGCAGATCAAAAGCAGGACACAACCACGTCTTTAGACACATATTGACAGCGGGGAAGATCTAACGCCTTATCTCCCTTAAGAACCTCTCATGCTGTGGTTTTGCTTAAGATGAGGCATTGTTTTATCACTGTCATCCACACCATGGACAGCCTCTGTATCACAGTATATCACAGTAAGTGGCAGCACTGATAAATAGTACAAGGGTCTTTTTTTGGTATTTTTCTTTCAGTTTTGGTTTGATTCTTTTGAGGAGTGAGAGCTGCGTTAGGGCCTGGAGCCTGGGTTTTCACAGAGTACACGGTGTTCGTTCCCGACACGCTCCCGGGGATGAGCGGTGCTCCCTCTAATGAATCTCAGAGCGTGCAGCGGTCAGATAAGCAGCCGGCTGTTTTACGGCGGGCCTCTCTGGATGGGGAGGGTCAGACCTTGACACCGGACGCTTCCACGACTGCGTCACAGGGGAACATGCTGAGTCCACCCAGTGCTAAAGGGCTTTGTCCTCGGGAAATTTCAGGCAGAAAGCCCTCGCATCATGTGTTGCTTTACACTCAACCTGTTTTCTTTGAAGAAAAGTTGGATCCCAGTCTCCTCAGAAAACTGTATTCGGTAGCTTTGTCAGAATCTCTGAGATGTTACACATTTTGAGACGGCATTGTATTCCTAGCTTGTGAACTGTTTGAGGGGCTCCATCTATCTGACATTACAGGTACAGCCATCCATGAAGGCTAAATATTGTCTCCTTAAAGTATATTAAGCTTTATCACCTTAACTGCATTCATAGACAAACTCAAAAAGATTTGGCCATAAATCAAGTAAGTACATGCGTTGGTCATACAAAGAATTGAAGTTTCGTTTCTTGCTTTCCCGTGCAGACATATACATAAATTAGATAAGTTAGATAAATTAGACATTAGATAAGAAAATTGTGTGATATAAAAAATAAAAAAGTGATCAATTGTAATGTGCAATATTTACAATACAGTCAACAGGCATGAAGAAAGCGGCAGTGTGTGTGTGTGTGTATATGTGTGTGTATGTATGTTTTTGAGTTGGTTTTGTGTGTGTGTGCGCTTTTGAGTCAAGTGAGTGTGTATGTGTGTGCTTTCAGTCAATCCAGTGTGTGTGTGTGTGTGTGTGTGTGTGCGCTTTGAGTCAGTCCAGTGTGTGTGCGTGTGTGTGTGTGTGTGTTTTGACTTAGTGCAAGTAGAATGTGCAATTTCAGTGTTAAGGGGACCTTTGTCTTAAAGCTGAGGGGGCACATTAGACTCACCTTCTTCTATAGGAACACTTTTCAAATATCAAATATAAAATTGCTTAGATGTGTGTTGCATTTTGAGTAATCCTTTATTGGAAATTAATTATGATATTTATACTGAGACTTTTAACATAGTTACTGCTACACAATGCACTACGGTGTCCTGGTGGGAACAAACCAAGCACCAGCTATGGTGAGACCCTTTAGCAATTTTATAAGATCCATGGAGTCCTGATACTGGACTTTTCAATACCACCAGCAACAATTTTTTGATTTACAGTAGGACATGCTTTTTCCAATCCCAATTAGAAATTCTTGATATCTACATTAAAGAAAGGCACAGCACTATGGCATCATAACATAAATAAGGGCTGAAAGTAGACAAGAGGTAAACCAGCATTACAACACCAAAGATTATAGTTGCTCTCTTCCATGGATACTTCCATGGTTTTAAAAAAGACCCAGTGTAACACATAATAAGTACATTTGTCTTTGATAGAATCCCTTAAAATTCGTCATACCATTTCCAAATCCTTCTCTATATTCTGAATAAAGCTAGCTAATTAGTTCACCTGCAGTTGTGTATGTTTTTTGTGTGTTCTTTTTTTACTGTCTGACCCTGCACGTGAAACCACTGGCTGCTTTGGGATTTGCATTATCCTAATGCAACATTCGGCTCCACTTAGGAGTATTTTGTAGGTCTGAACAGACAGTTCATCCTTCTAAATAGTAAATGGACTACACTTGTTAAGCGCTTTCCTCGTCCAGTTGACCTCTCAAAGTGCTTTTCCCATTCACACACGCTCACACGGCACGTCTTAGTCTACTCTAAACGAGATGCTGCACATTGCTTGATAACTGGAGTGGATGAATGTGGGTCAGTGTGGGATTTAGGGTCTTGCCCAGTGAAACTTTGACAACTGAGAAAAATGGCCGACCCAATCAAGACACACGAGCCGTTGACCTTTTATCCCTAAAGCACCGTGTTAAAGATCAGCCGCTGTGACATATTCCCCCTGGGGGTGTTTAAAAAGAAAAGAAGCTTGTTTTTAACATTTAACATTTAGTCAAATCTCAGTTTAGACTTCTGACGTAGACCTTAATGTTTGTTCGTCCAGTTTTGATCCTGCTTCCGACATGTTTTTCACAGGGTTGTGTTGCAGAACGGCCAAAGCACACGTGTGAATGTGTGTATGCAGCTTAAGACTAAAAAAGAATCTCAAGATCATCGCGCACTGATGTCAAACCACATGAATTAAAAACCGATGGTATCACTTGTGAATGAAACACATTTTTTCAATTACGCCCATTCCTAGCAAGTACATGTCGTCTCACATCCGATTGCAGCTCATCTTTTCTTCTTCGGCACGTTGGCACCTTTTTTAATAAAAAAAAAGGCGATTTTATGTGTTTTCGTCCCCACACAGCACTGTTGTCGTGTGTTCTGTCTCTTTAATGCACTCAGTGAACCTCTAACAGTATCCAAGTCTCTAAGCTCTGCCGCAATAAAACCAGGATGTCTGGTTAAATCTCCACTGGTTTAAATGAAGTAGGCCGTGGCGTGATCAGGCTTTTAAAGCCTACCCGGCCGAGGACTGACTGTAACACAAAAGAGTTTGTTTGTAATGATACTTCGGTGTGTGCACCTTGCTTTTCATCCACACCGTCTTTGGCAGTTTTTACGGCACGTTCGGGAACACTAAGCACCCCACAGCACACAGCCGAGGATTAGGTTTCAAAGCGTTCAATGAGGGGGCTATTTGATCCACTTTCCTGTAAACACTGGGGGTGTTTCATCTCCTTTCGGCTGCTAAAGGATGAGCTCTCCCCGCACTTTCTCCTGACACCGCTGCTTAGGAAGTGCAGGTTTAATAGGCGCAGATGGCGTGGAGCAATGGGTAAAAGTAGACCGTTAATTCTTCGAGCTTCCACTGCTGTTAGATTGCCGGAAAAGGGCCGAGAGTCATGGTGATGACCGGGTGGTTTTGTGTTCAGACACAAGGTGAGTTTGCCTTTGTTTGTTACGGTTTCAGGCTGTTGATTGTGGCAACTGGGAATCCCAAATCAAAGCTTTTTTACTGAAAGCCCGGTCAGTACAGATACAGTGTGAAGCAGCTGTGGTTTTCCTCAGTGGTTTCCATCTTGGGTTGTTGAGTGACCAAGAGCGATGAGATGTCCAAGTATTCAAGCTCAAAATGAATAGAAAAAATAAAAACGAAAGAAACAAACCAACAATGGACCGTGGCTTGACCATCGCAAATGAGCTCCCTTGACAGACGAAGCTGCCCTCATTATTATCAGGAATTATTCTGTGACAGAGCATCGGCCATTTTTCAAACATCAACTTGAGCTGGGTGATCATTACTATATTCAGATCAAGGTGTCTATTCTGGGCTCCTGCCGTCCGTTCTCCACACCGCGCTGGACCGCATGAGTCACCACCTCAGAGGACTCAGCAGAAGGCGCCGGTTTCAGAGATGTCACCATTTGTCATTTACCGGGGACCTCATGTTTACCGAGCCTCTTCTCTTCTTTTGCAGGTGATGAACGGGAACGTATCATGTCTGAAGTACAGGGAACACTGGAGTTTTCTGTAGAGCTGCACAAGTTTCACAATGTGGACCTCTTCCAAAGGGGGTAAGCGGAGGTTTTGCGTCTATCGAACTATGTATTCACATTAACAAATCACTTAGTCAGAATCAGAATCAGAATCAGAATAAGGTTTATTGCCAAGTAGGTTTTTAGACTTACAAGGAATTTGCCTTGGTGTTTGGTGCACAACACAACACTTTTATGAGAAGCAAGAAATAAAATGTAGAAATAAAAATATAGGACAGAAATGATCAAACTGAAAAATACAATCTTTAAAAATATAGATCCGAATGTACAAATGAACAATCTTTAAAAATATAGATCCGAATGTGCAAAAGAATATGTCGAGTTTTGCCTTCATCAGGGATGAACGGGGTGCATGTGAACTGAAAACATGTGGAAAATAGGGTTACCAATGAAAATATGACCTGTAACCTGTTAAGTAATTTAGATTTCATCCCCCATTCACCCCTCTTTCACTGCGACCACTCAAGGATTATGTTGGAAATCGAACCAATTGCAACGGATGAATAAAATTATACAATGAGCCATGAATTGTTTATTAGCTCATAACAGCTAAGCAGCGAGCGGTTACCCTGTTTGCACTTATTGTGGCATTTTGCTGTGTGGATAACTTAATGATGATTTAGATAAGTTTTCTAAAGGACATAGCAATAAGGGCCGACTTCACCTGTGACACACTGTCACTGCTAGATGTGACTGGATGATGGATGTGTGAGCGTTAGCACATTATAGCACACAACGTCCTCCATGTGTACTGGATTATAGACAAGAGTGAACCACCTTTTCGCTCCCCGAGGTTAGAAAATGTATTTGCCAGTAATTTAAGTGCTCTACTTATATAAATATACAAATGCTGGTGGAACACTGGATGAAACTAAATTAAATATGTGCATTTTATGTGTTATTTGCATCAAAAATTTCTTGTTCTACTACCGTTCGGATAAATACTCTGTATTCCATCTGTAGAACTGGAATAATGCCGCTGTCACACACAATAAAGAGACATTTTTGCATTTGAAAATGGTACTTATGTAAAAGCACACTTACCCAAGGGCAGTTGGAAAATACTTCTGAACTGCTCTGTCTCATGAAAAAAGCAAAACAAAGCATCCATAGGAGAGAACGTTTAGTATTTGTGTACATTTTTGTGCTACCCAGACTTACTTTCAAAATTTCAGTGGGACACCTGGTTGTGTCTGTCATATTTAGTGTGTGTAGTTAGGCTGGGGATGGTTACTGAATGCACATTTTGAATCAAAACATCATCATAGTATCTTTTCTAAATTAAGCCAACTTTTTTGAGAACTTGCAACCAAGTTTTTATTCCAAATCTTAACCAAGTGAGTTGCAATACAACTGAAAACGGCACGATATTTTTGGTTGACTACTTGGTTTAGTTTGATACTTTGTGTCTAAACAAAATTACATTTCTAACCTATAAATGTAATTATTGTTGCCCTTTAATTTAAATGCTCCAGAAAAGGGTAAACATGGTCATCTTGCCTCTGACCACTCCAACAATGTCAGAACTATCTTCCATTTTGCTCAAATTTCACATTTAAATGTTCCCCTTTATGAGGATTTTAAATGAAAAATTAAGTGTAAATGCATTATAAAATGACCAGTGGTCTCTTCATGTCTTTTGTGTGCTAAAATCTTAATTTCTAAATAAAAAAATATCCAATAAATGATTCATAAAAGGTATGCTTAAATGCGAGTGGCAAACAATAAATTCTAGTCAAATGTTTCCTGCTTTCACCATACAAAATTTTTAATGTTCATTCCTGTCAAACTATGTTTTATTTAGTTTTAACTACCACGGTGTCACTAATTCTGTTTTTTTTCTTTTATTGTTTTTAATTTTTTAGAACACTTGATGGGAAAAAGAACGATTGTATGAATTTAAATCACATACAAAAACTATACATAAAAGTCGTTTATAATGGAGCCATAAAGAAATGTTTTCCCCTTTAACTTATTGTTCAATTAGTTTTCCTGTTACTCTGTAACATAGAAAAGGGCCCGAGTTAATCCTGCTTTAATGTGTTTGTGGGGAGATTAAATCTCTCATCTGGCTTGAACGAAAGGCCAGCTCTATCAAAAATGATTTTCCCTTTCGAAGTGGAACGGGCTCAAGCTCCATCATGGTTACCCCCTCATCTGAGTGCACTAATATGTTTGTTTTTAGCGGTTGCCATGTTCCTCCAGATAGCAGCACAAATCTTGTAAAAAATAAGGAGCGCTCTGCTTCAAAAACAGCCCAGGTTTGAAGATCTGAATGTTGCCACTCATGAGTATAATTACTGACGTCAGCACTAATCTCTGCACAGGCCAGTGGGGCGTGCAGCTGTACGCTTAAAGGTCTGTTTGTACACTGATTGCATTAAAAATACCGATTAGATCTGTATAGGAAGTGATAAGAACCGTATATGTAGATTGTAGTGCAGATACTAAAACGATGAGCCCAGCTGCATGGTGTTCAGTCTTCTGTCTTCTGTAAACAAAATGCTCATTAAATTTGTAACTTCAACATCTGTTAACAAATGTTCAATATGTGCACATCCTTTTAATAGGTGTTACCAGTGATTTTATATGAATACGAGCATCCTCTTCTATTCTGCTAGCGACTACTTTAATCAGCTATTGCTCAAAGACACAGCTTGTTTCTTTCTGTTGAAAAAAAGGACCAGTTTGAATGCATTACAAAAAAAATCAAACATACATCCATGCTAAATTGCTAATGTGGATGAATTAGCTGAATTAGCTATAATCAGAATTGCAGAAAATTCTTAAAATTCCTAACTAAATTAGATATTCCTCTTGACAAAATCTTAAGTACTTTGATGCTTTGAACTACTTTTAAATCTTTTAAAATTTCCTTGACGCTATTTCACTTTCAACATGAGGACGAATGCTAGCAAGAATGTTCTTGCTAGCATTTATTTCAAATCAATACACAAAACTACAGGTAACTTGTATTTTCGAAGGAAAAGACAGTATATTACTTTAGACAGTATATTAGATGAGAGGATGGAGAATACCAAAATGTCCGAATCCAAATGAAGCCTCTTTGTTTGTGTGTCTGTCTTCTCAGGTTCTATCAGATACGAGCGGGGCTGAAGGCCTCACCCCGTGTGCCCCACAGGTTGATGGTTACAACAAAAGACAGCACAGGTGAGGGACAGTTGATCCTGTCTTTAAAACACACACACACACGCGTACACATGCATCTTTATTTTGTTCAATAATTGCTATAATTGCTGTCAGACTTGACTGACATGGTCTTGGGCAGAGTTGAATGGTGTGGATTTCCTTTTGTTTATCTTGATATTTTCAATTAACACAAAGGAGTGATTTAAGATGGCTTTTCTCACTAGCAGCTCCTACCAAATAACAAATCATCAATAGAGACTGGCCAGATATGATGTAGTATCCCAGGTACTCCCCTAGACTAAATTGATTTCTAAAACATAGCTCGTAGCTATTTTTTTCTTTCTTTTTGATGTCCCCAGTAGTCGGTCTTTTGTTTTTCCTGCTAGAGACTTTCTGGTTTAGACCAGTACTTCTTTAACCCTGTAATGCCAAATGTATCATATTTGATACGTACGGTTTCTGAAATGTTTTGCGTCTGACACCTTTTGCATAATTTAATGGTAAAAACTTTGCTCAAAATCCTATTGTACACAATCAGATACACCTGATAACAGGGGGCAGTAGACTACACAAAAATAATCTTGAACTATCACACAATAATAAGTTATTAATAATAAAAATGTATTTCTGTTTTTTCTTTTTACTTATTTTGTTAAAAGGCCAAATAAGGAATTCAAACAAAAAAAGTAATTTTCTGTTTTGTTTTATTCTTGGATCAGGCTTTAAAGGGTTAACTGAATTGCAGCAACTAGCAATGCAACACCATGGTTTATTTCATATAGATATTAAAACTGGGAGGGTTCATCTAGTCTCCCTTTTTTGGAAGAAATCATTCTAATGTAATGGAGTCATATGAATTTAGCCATGTCAACAGTTTCTACCATGCTGTCGGCTGCAATTTGAATTATGTCAATTTACAAAAGCCTCCACAAGACGACTAGCAAAATAAATGTTATTGTCAGACAAATGAATTGTCAGGTATTAAATGCATACTACCTCATGAATACAATAGATTTACAGTGGGATATATATTTCATTGCAATGAGGAATAAAAGCCAGTAATGAAAATTTAGCATCGGTAGTAATCTGCCACAATTATGCAGTTATCAGCCTATGTATCAGGGAATTACATTCTTCTTCTTTCCGTCTTTTCTCAGTGATTTAGAACATTTAGCTGTCTGTGGGTTGAAGACTGTCTGACTCATCCTGCAGAAAATGTTGGATCTTTATTATCAAATGTACATTCTTAGAATGAAAATAATAATAATCTCCACATCCTTTGTCAGTTTCTCTGTAACCATGCACATCTGTCCCCCAATTCCTTTAACGGTTTATCCCTTTGAGCATTTAATCAGCCGGTATACAGCTGACATGTTGTTGATGTCTTAACAAAGCAGCCGTTTTTACTAATTGTATCAATCATTGAAAATAGAGTAATGTGAATATTTTTGATAGCGGACTCTTTCTTTACTGAATTTGATCTCGATAACAGGTGGAAGCAAAACAGCTGTTAAATTCATACTCTGTGTGTTCTGCATGATGCAATTCTGAAATCTAATTACTTACAGATTGATATGATTGTGAAAAATTCCTCGTGTGTATTGTACCCCTTTGAATGGAGAGAAAAATCTGGCTCGCTCTGGCATTGCGGAGGGCATTTTCACTGGACATAGTGATTTGCAGTAATAATGGCTATTTTTAGCCTCTCAAGACTGGAGCTCCACGTGTGTTTTTGTGTGAGTGTGTGTGTGTGTGTGTGTGTGAGCACCGATTTCCTCATGGCACAGCACATTATTCCTGAAATGGCCTCGCGGTCTGTCATGAGATTCAGATTCATTTAAAGTGCAGGTCTTTAGTTCCGTGAGTCTCTGCTCTCTCGTTACAGAGTTAAAGATACTACGTGTTTTTAAGGTAACACCAGAGGGATTTTTCTCCATGAAAGTCTTTCCTCACTATTAAGGCAAAAATCGACTGTTAAAGGAACTATAATAGTCACATACTTTGAAAACAAGCACTCAGAGCAAACCGCTGTACTGTGTCATGGTCAGAGATGTATAAAGTAAAGAAGTGGAGTAGAAGTACAAGTACCATGTAAAAAAATTGTCTTGAGTAAAAGTAGAAGTGTTCTTTCAACACCATACTTAAGCAGAAGTACAGAAGTACTCCCATTTTTTTTGTATTTAAGTATTGCAAGTAGAAGTATTTCAAAAAATGCTACTCAAGTATTGAAAATAGAAGTATAAGTAAAAGTACAAGTACTGTGTATATTAAAAAAGGCAGTCAAAATATTGATAGTTTTTTATAATTTCTAATGTGTGAAAGACCAAACAGAAAACAAAACACAAATAAAGCATCTCAAAAGGCCAGAGGGGCGAGTTAAGCCTGGTGGGGAACCTTAAGATGGAACAGAAGCATCAACATGAAGTTTCAAGCTCTTCCATCAACAGGCTAACCACGGCCTTCAGGTCCATAACCCTAACCCTAACCTAACCAGGTTTGTCTCTTAACCAGCTACTTGGAATTCCCCCAGTAAGTCACAAACAATTTCTCAATCTTTCTTAATTTTTTTATAGGCTATGCTTGATCGCTCAAATTGCCCAATGAGGAGCCAGCTTCCCAAACCGGGACAGAGCTATCTACAGCTGAGGCTTTGACACTATGATTTGGGGATGATTCATTACATTTACATATCAGTAACCAGTAACGATTCAGCCCCTGAAAGTAAAAGTAAAAGTATTCAATGAATCAAAAATATGTAGTGGAGTAAAAGTAAAAGTAGGGAAAATATATATATACTCCAATAAAGTACAGATACTGCATTTTGGTAATTAGTTACAGTACTTAAGTAGTTGTACTTCGTTACTGTACATCTCTGGTCATGGTGGAGGCTTTGAGCCACACACACCCAGCACATGCGGTCGTGGTCAAAAGTTTTGAAAATAACCATAAGTGCTCAAGTCATGCATGTTCGAAGGAATGATTACAAGTCTTTCATGAGTTTCCAGGGTTTCTACTGACATTTCCAGCACCAGTTTATGCCGCAGAGTCAGTATTGGTAGCGCTGGCCCCTCTTTTTCCGAGACATCTGGAATTCACCGTGACGGATGGCAACCGATTCTTGTATCATTTTGCATGGATTCTGTCCAAATTTGTGTGTGCACCTGTTAACCCGATTCTTTAGTTGGAAACCTGACAACACACCAGAATAGATCAAAGGTATAAAAATTATATTTATTAGGTCACAGGCAAAGTATATCGGCACATGGCTCTTCACAGACAAAAACCTCTCTCTCTGGGTCCTAGTTAATGCAGATAACTTTGGAATGTGGTAACAAAGTTTGTGTGTGTGTGTTGACCTCATGACATGTGTATAATGTAACAGAGAGAAAACAAGGGGAAAACAGAATCTGTGGTTACACGAAAGTATAGTTCTAAAAGGAGTAAGACAATCAGTAATTTACATAGATTATGTGTTAGCATACAATGCTAAAGTGAATAATTATAGCCAAATTCTAATACACCCAACTGTTGCACTCTACTCTTTAATGTTGGCATATGCATTGTCCTGCTCAGTATTCTTGTCTTTTTCGGGGAGAGGTTGCCTTTGAAAGATGTTTCGTCACTCTTCCATCATTGGTGGCCGTCTTCACAAACAGAATTCTTCCCCGCCCCGGTCCGTGGAACGAAAATGTTCTCAGGTCTCTTTCCTGTTGGCGTGTCGGTGGATGTCGGCTTTTTCTTTTCTCTAGACATTATTTTTGCAGAATGCCTCGGACAATTGCAACTGCTTCATCAGAGATAAATAATAACTACCTCAGCCCACAGCAGTTCAGTCCCCGTGGCTCCTGGAGGGTGTTTGTTCGGTGGATTTTTAGGTTTAGGAGGATAGCTTGTCTGCAGGAAACACATCAAATGACATCACACCTGGTCACAGAGCAAAGCCTACGGTGGGAAACCGGTGAGGTACCCAGGTGTTGCAGACACCCACGCGTCTCTGCACACTCTGCACTGACTCAGAATTCCCTGCTATCGGCATATAAATATTTCAGTGTTACAACTTTGCAATGATTTCACAGAGACATTAGTTGAAAAGTTGAATGGATTTTTTTGCCCGAGCTGTGGGAAAGCTAAACTCTCAAAGAATTTTTCACAATAGCTGGGTCCAGGATTTTTTTTTGAGCAGGACAAGAATAAAAGTGTCTTAAAATTAGATAGAGGATGTCAGTGCTGTGATGTTATGACAAAAAGAAAAACAGAAAATCACAATACAGGAACCTTAACCTTAACTTTCTAAATTGGATATCCACAGATCCACCACCATGCTAAATATAATAATCTTCTACTAGCAGTAATTATAATAGGTCTAGCAGAAAGTGACCAGTGCATTCCTGATTTCAATTCAATTCAATTTTATTTCTATAGCGCCACATCACAACAACAGTTGTCTCACAGCTTTCCAAACAGAGCAGGTCAGACCCTACTCTGAAGATAATTACAGAAACCCAACAATTCCCACCATGAGCAAGCACTAGGCGACACAGGCAAGGAAAAACTTCCTTTTAACAGGCAGAAACCTTGAGCAGATTTGAAGAACTTTTTTGGCCCTTTTTATACTGTTGTACTTATGGTGTGCAGCCAATCACTGGACACTTGCACCCACCAAGCCATCCATTTTCTATATCCGCCTTATCCAATTTGGGGTTGACCAGGTTGAGAATCCATCCCAGCTTTGACGAGTCTATTACAGAGCCTAGAAAAACAGCCATGACATTCTTTTTTTTTAAAAAATGTTTAAATGGGATTATATCAGAAATTTGGAGGAGCCAGGACAAATCCTGAACTCAAGCTAAAAACCTAAATTGCATAGAGAAATTCAGCCAAAATTCAAACATTTGTCGCTGTGTGGACACTTGGTTTGTCTGTCGGAGGACAGCTGCCTGACGCTTTCGACTGGACTACGAAATATTTGACAGCCAACCAAAAATACTACAGCAGTGTGCATGTCAACTACAGAATGATCCGGAACTCGTTAGAATCCTGAAACCAACAGGAAACCCAGATACAAACTAAACAAAACAAACAAAAAAAATCCAGACTTTTCCAAGTTTTAAAATGTAGAAGTCAAAGATGGATAAGTCCCTAAGAATTAATGCAAGTCCGGTTGGCAGCCCACAATCGTCCATTAGTCCATGAGGCACACAGCCATAGTTTCCATTACAGTGATGGTTATGTCCAGGCTGTAATTGCAAAGCTGCCGTCTACTTCTCCACTCCCTCCTGCAGCTCCTTCCACAAGGTCAATAGTGTGTGTAGTGGCTAAAAACCTTCCTTGCCACTCTTGCAGGACGTGAAGTATTCGACTCGTAGACGTTGATTAAAAACTTACGCGATCCGATGTAAAAAGAAAATGACTCGTTTATTGAAAACGTGAATTTACAAAAACTTGCCAACATAAATGAAATAATTAAATCCACGATAAGAATAAAGCAAAAAGTCAAACTTACGGTAAGTAAAAACCAAACAAATCTTACGGTCAAAAAACTGTTGCTCCTCGTCCTGCTCTATAACCTTTTTCCTGTACTCTGCGCATGCGCACTGTAAAAGACAAACCTGCGCACCTTTCGCTACTTAAACAGGACAAAGGAGCCACATAAAAATGTATATCAAATATCAAATGTAGAAAAACAATACAAAATAAACCCAAATGCCTATCAGTAAACTAAACATTCTACATTCGTCACAATTAAATTATTCTAATCAGCAGAAAATAAAACAAAATATCTATATGGCTCTAACAGTGTGCTTACTATTCTCATCCAATCCTGAACACAAAAGTACAAACCAGCATTCATTATATCGAACTCAGTCAATAATCCTCCAGTGTTCCCTCCAGAAAAAAAAAGAAGGATAACGCCTCTAACTACACTGAAAATTTTAACCCTTTAAAGCCTGATCCAAGAATAAAAAAAACCTGAAAATTACTTTTTATGTTTTAAGTCTTTATTTGGCCTTTTAACAAAATATGTAAAAAGAAAAATCGGAAATACATTTTTAATATTAATAATTTATTACTATGCGATAGGTCAAGATTATTTTTTGTGTAGTCTTCTGCCCCCTGTTATCAGGTGTATCTGATTGTGTTCAATAGGATTTTGAGCAAAGTTTTTACCATTAAACTATACAAAAGGTTTCAGACGCAAAACATTTCAGAAACCGTATGTATCAAATATGATACGTTTGGCATTACAGGATTAATGCATTGGCTTTTATTACACAATATTATGGAGGATTTTAAGTAAGAATGCTAATAAGAAGTAACAGATTCTTCTTCTGTGGTGACGCCTGGATGAAGTAAGAAACCCCTCTATATTAATACTGCAAATAGCTTATTTTATAACCAACCACACAAAAAAAACGGATGGTTTTGGATTATCTTGTGCTCAAGTTCAGTCGACTGTTCACAATGTAACAGACACAAGTCGTCCTTAAATAATTGTGATTTTTTTTAAAGTATCAAACATGCAGCATGGATTTTGGAGATGGGAAATTTTAATCAAGTCCTGTTGTTTTCACAGCATTTCTTTTTTTGGTAACGTGAAGTAGATTTAATAATGTTTTTTTCAGTGAAATCCAATTTTTTGTCTCATGTTTTGTAAAAGCTGTTTCAGAGTTGGCCCCTCCTGGCCACCATACCGCTCTGAGGAGGTACAGGTGCAAAACCACCTGTAGGTTTGAGACTGAATCAACACACAGCAGAGTTAATAATATCTAATCACAGATTTTAGACAGAATTAAGGAGGCATAGGTCAATAAAGAGCTCTGAACCTTGTCAAATTAGTCTTCTGCTTCATACTATTAATATTAATTACATATTAATTCATGTTCATTCCTTGGACCCATAGGGAAGCTTTTTTTATTTTGTAATAAAATTTGTTTTTTGCTACTTGGGTCACAGCTGATATATGTTAATAAACCAGCTTGAATCGCTTAGACTAAAACTGTCAGGCCAATGGAATGAACTTGCCAACAAAAATATTACTGTTAAAGTCTCTGTCAATGCACAGATAGAAGCCATCCTACAAGTCCGACTGGTGCATGGAAGAGCATTGTTACACAGTCAAATCTATATTGTAAATAATAACATACTATTTATTATGTTATGTTTAGAATATTTGATATCTAATATTTATTAATAACATAATGTAACTTAAATAATTGTTCCTTTAGATTGACAGTGAGATAATGAGCTTACCCAAAGATAAAATCCCTCACTAAGCGTTCCCAGAAAAAAATTGAATTGACTCTAAGAGACATCCACGGAGTCTTTGACAAGCCACTGACCCTCACATCAATCATCCCGCTGCCCTGCCTCCAGCTGCCCGTACTGACAGGCTTTAAGAAGCCCACAGAGAGAGGGAGATAAAGAATAAGTATGGAGGGGAAGAGAGCATAACCTCAGCAGGAGACTGGAACGGCCTCTGGCAGCTTCTACCACAGAGACTGCAGTCCTGGGGGGGGAGAACGCGTCGCTCAGAGAAAGTGCCGCAGCACGCAAAACAATGGCAGAACAATAGAATGTCTTGGTTTATTATATATCCAAATGCAGTCTATTTCAAAATGTTCTCTTTCAAAAAAGATAGAAAAAACTAAAACAGTGTGTTTTACATTCTAACATTATTGTGCATACAAACAATGGATATGTAACCATGAATAATTTGCTTTCTAACTACTGCCTGTGCATTTTTCTTTCCAATTCCTTTCCCATTTCCTGTTTCCTTGCGTGGCACCAACAAATAGACTGCTCTGTGGATCAGAGCTCAGAGGGCATCTGAACGTATTTGCACCGTGTCTGAGTGAGTTAGGTTTCTGTCACGTTGTTGGTGGTTGGATCCGAATGCGGGACAGAGGAGGGAAACTCAGGTGGGAGCCCCCAAAAAATAAGGCACTAAGCTGGGAAAAACCAAAACAATACCTAAAACTAAGATAACAAAGAAACATACTAGGAGCAAGATGAGGAAAGGAGACCAGAGACTAAAACAAGGTATGACAAAGGATTGAGTAAGAAACAAAACCAAAACTCAGGTCATAACAGTTGAATTAATATTTTGAGATTAGAGTATTAAGGATAATGATATATATGCACTACTTTAAAAGCCGCATCATTTTGAACTGCTTCAGTACCATTAATGAAATTATATATTTTAGATTCAAACTTTTCATAAAGGAATACTTTCAGCTATGCTAGGCATGCTAATGTAAAAAACTGTTCTAAAACAAGGGTGTCACACTCATTTTCAGTAGAAGGCCTACCATAATTTGATCTCAAGAGGGCTGGATCACTGAAGCAATAATTTCTTATGAATAAAAAAATCTGAAATGATCCAACGGCGATAATTAACGAACAAGCCTTTTAACATGAACATCTCATCTGAAGGTGTAAGGTTCTCCACACTTGTTAGTATCAATGCATTTGATAAAAAGACCACTGTAGATTGTAAAAAAAAAAATAAAAACTCCTTTGCACGTCCTTAAATATCTGTTACTTTTGTACCTCGTTACTGAACAGCGGACAATGGCTGATTGTGCAGGTTTTGTGTAATAACACTGGCATTACCACAGGGATCTTAAAGATCCAATCAAAGAAAAATGTCTATAAACCAAAGGTTTGACCTAACAATAATATAGTATAATTTAAAAAATAGAAGCGTGATAGATTTTTAAAAAAAATGCTGTACATGCTGAATGGACACTGGACAACACAAATATTCTTGTTTTGTCAAAACACTCAATAGAGAGCAGAGAAAACTCCACCATCTGTATTGCTATCTGTCATGGGCATTGACTCCGATGTTGATGCTACTTGTTTCTGTCAACCCCACAGAACTATGCTATTTTCTTCTGCAAGTTTTCCTCCCAAACTCTTGTATTTTGCTTCAAATGTGCTTCAAACACACCAAACACTGTGGTTTCCCTGTGTCCTCACTATGTAAATAGAAAGATTTTTTTAAATCCTTTTAAATAAAATAATGTACGCTGAACTTTCCATGCACCACCATCCATATTCTCCAAGGAAGGTGCTTAACTTGCTCCTGTCCTTAACTCATTGGCTGCCAAAGACGTTTATAGATGTCTTTTATGTTTTTCAACGCGAGTGGCTGGGGGACGATCTGCTAAAGCTTGTCCGTAAATATGGGCTTCTAGACAGAGTATGTAGTAACAAATTGAGCCTCTAGGGGGCAGTGCCACTTTTGATGGGAGATGAGCATAGACTGTAGGCAAATAAGAAAAAGGGAACGGTTCTATGAGAGAACATGTCGCCGGTGAGACGCAAGTCCAGGAAGAACGGAATAAGGTAGAAAAAAAAGATTTTTCCTGATGAAACAAGAGAGTCTACTCTTTCTTTTGGTGTGTTCGGTGTTTACATAGTCATAGCACAAACTATTTTGTGGCTCATGAAAAATCAGTCAAAATGCTCAAAAAACTCTGGCATTATGGGACTCTGTTCTGAAAATGGCTGCCAGTCAATGAGCTAACTGGGGAGCAGTGGATGTGCAATGTCAAAACCAAGGTTGTCCAATAGCCAGTGGACAGACTGCTATTTTTAGCCTGGAGTTTCTAAGCCACGACCTAGGCTAACATGTTAAAAACCATTAACACCCCTGTCATAGAACTGGACAGTTACGTTCTTCATTTTCCAATAGCACACCATCTTTGTGAGTTTCTGGTCATGTCTGAATGAAGAGCGATGAGCACCAAATTGACCAGCGTCTTAATTATTGAACATCTTGGCTTTAACACATGAGTGAAGCTATTATCGTCAGGTATCATATGTCCACAAAGAGCTTTTGTTGGTGTAGCCGACAAGACTCGGCTGTCAGAGCCTCTGAAACGTTGTGAAACCAGTAAAAGTGTCTATTTGTCTATTTATTATCTCCTCACTGTCTTCTGGAAAGCCTTTTTCATGCTCTAAACTCTGTTCTGGGGTACCGACAATATCAGCAACATTTGCTGTAGGTTGTGTTCGGATGTTCCAACCGGGTCCTTAGATAAAAAAAATAAAATGAAAACAAAACTGTCCTGAACCTTGGTAGGTAACAATAAGTACCATCTTGTCTGGAAATGCTCTATTTGATAGTTTTTGCTACACAAGAGTTTATTTGTGTGTGTGTGTGTGTTTTTAGATGGTGATCGTTGGGTTGTTGTGTAAGAGACCCAAGAAGAGTATGGCGTCCACATAAAATGTTTGGAAATGCGTACCATTAACTTACAATCCAAAAAGATTGGATTTTTATTTGATTGCTGACTTAATGGTTCTTCCCATTTTGGTTTAAGGTGACCAGTGTCCTCACTGAGGTCTGCTTCATCTCAGGCTGTTTGATTTCTCACTACATAGAGCCAGTGGATATCAATGTATGGAGTCAAAAAGGCACACAAAGTAACGTGACTAATTATTTACCCCCCCCCCCTTTCCATCAGGAGAATGCAGCTTCAACTCTTCCGGGGTTTACGATGGCGCCGTTTTCAGCCGGATTTTTCAGATCCTGTACAGAAATGAGGAGATCACGGTGAATGACAGTATGACCTTCAAAATCCACCTGCTACTGGATGGAGAAAGGGTGAGTCACGCTTGTAACATTTACACACAAACACACACACACACATACGAATGCATGCTTGGTAAAATCATACTTTTCAAATGCGGTTTAAGATGGATTAGAAAAGCAGAGCTCTGTAACCTGCTGCATGTGGTCGAAAGTCAGTGCAAGTAACCAAAGATAAGTGCTCAAAAAACAAGAATTGAACATTTAAAAATTCTAATTCTACATATTATTTTTAAATTCAATTCAATTAAATTCAATTTTATTTATGTAGGGCCACATCACAACAACAGTTGTCTCACAGCGCTTTACAAACAGAGCAGGTCAGACCCTACTCTGAAGTTAACTACAGAAACCCAACAATTCCCACCATGAGCAAGCACTAGGCGACACAGGCAAGGAAAAACTTCCTTAAAGCAGAAGCAAAAAACTTGCTAAATTGATATATCTTAATTCAAATCTACAACACTTGTCTTCATCTTCTTTTTAGATTTCTTCCTCTATACTATATGTCCCTTTTGGGTTTCTGTAAGGAAATGGCAATTTGACATGGCACACAAGAACACGCTTCTGTCCTATGTTTGTTTGTTTTTTTGTTTTTTTTATGGATTTGATTTGACAGTGTGACAAAGCTGACAATTTTGGCAATTACAGGTCAAGTTTGTTGTTGAGATGATTGTAAGATGTGGTTGGATTTTGGTCCCCTTAAACCTGCACATAAAATAGCTTTTATCTGCTTTTCAAATTACACTGCTCTTACAGACTCGCAATCAGCATGACAATCAATGGCCTGCCTGTTGGAATTATGGCGCCGGCTCACAGACACGGACAAAACGCGCATGTCCCACACTCACTAAATTTAGCTCGGATGATCAGGGGTGTAAACACGCCAGACAGGTATTGATGTGATACAACCTGAGAAAAACACCGCCCTGCCCGCTTTGTGTCAGGAATCCATCACTGCTGGCAGCTATGGAACTGGCCTAAAGCCGGCAAGTGTGGGAGTTTAGCTAATTGTCAATTTGATCCCCATTTTCAACTATTATGAATCATCCTAAAGCATCACTCAACCGGTCTCAAAGCAATGCCAATATATGCCATGTATGCCTGGTTAAGGATCCCTTCTGTTAGCATTCAGTGTCTCTCTTGACTTCTAATTTTAGAAGATTTCCTTAGACATAGATCGTTCTGCGGAGGTGTTGAGACAGAGGATCTTAAAGGCGTATCAGATTTAATCAGGAAGCCCTCCCTAAGGCTTTCTACTCATTAACCTTCCGGAGGTTATCTGGTCCTCACAGCTCCAGATAGTACAGGCAAAAATAGCCCTCCTAATTGTTATGCTTAATCAATTTGAATCCATTTGAATTCGGCAGAGATGCTAACATGCAGACACTAACCGTGAGTGTATGTTTAAGCTCATAACGGGGAATAAAGAAGAGCTGGGGCTAACCTCAGCCATTCTAATGATCTGCCCTACAGTCTTCAAAAGATGTTGATGCAGCCGCTAACACCTTTGCCTCTTTAGTTAGCTCATAGCTTTTCTTTTTCCGCCTTTGTTGTTCAAATTTATGCTATTATATATCCAAGGCACTTTGAAGATGAGCATAAATCAGCCAAGCTCAGTTTATATCAGATGAAAAGAGATAAATAAATATAAGGCATGAAAAGAATACTGAAGAGGCTAAATCAGCATTGCAAATAAGACCACTCTGAGGTTAGCCTCCATGCCAAAAGCACAGCGCCAAATGCATCTCCTTATTTACTTATGGCTGGAAGACTTTATTGATTCATCACTTCATATTTGAAATGCACTTTATAGATAGAGAATGATGGCAGGCGAATGCCTTTATCACAAATGACTTAAGAGGTCACAGATGCAATGGGTTTCCAATTAGCTAATTGTTTTTTTTTTTTTTTGTTTTTCATACACAGTCATTATCTAATATCACTGTATAGTTTAATTATTTCTGAAACAGGCAGGAGGCAGGATACCAGTCCATCACAGGGATAAAACAGGCAAACTCCACATGAAACCAGAACCATGGCAAAGAAAGCTAACTTAAAAAAAAGAAACCAGAGAGTAGCCAAGACAGACACTAAACCACAGAAAGCAAAACAAGCTACAAAAATCCATAAATCACAATGACAAACATTTTACTGGAACAACCCAAAAATAGTCCTGCAGAAATCAATATCTCATGACAAACTTGATTATGACCGGAATTTGTTGGATTTTGCCATAAAACAATGTCTGCAACACTTCTTTTTTTCTATTTCCATCCAAAGTGTCTTACATAGACTTATAATGGAAATCAAACAAAACTTTTCTTTTAAAACATTTTTTGTCTTATTACTTTTCGTCAACTTTCATCATTTTTAACCTGACTTATTTCCCAAACTATAAACATGCATATGTGTGTGAAACCATTGTTTTAGTCTCATTGTCTTAGTTTTAGCCACAGATACAGGAGGCATGGAAGGCTAGCTGCTAGTTTTTCATTCAAATCAAGGCTTCATTCAAATCATAAATTTGGACTACAAAAAATAAAAAAGGACCAGACTCAGTGAATGATTCCTTAAATTCAGAAATGAAGCACTTAAATTCTAATACTTGCTTTGTACCTAATGAAGAATCTCCTGATCCCTATAGTACCTAAACATAGGTAATTTCTTGCTATTTTTTTGTGTAATTTTGGTCTGCCTGTTTCAAAATGAACACCTTTTGTTGATTGTCACATTTTTTCCCGAACTGTTTCCACATCTAAACGGTACTGTTCTGTTCTTTTGCAGCTGGAGGAAGCCCTCAGTGAGGTGGACTTTCAGTTAAAGCTGGATCTTCATTTCACCGACAACGAGCAGCAGTAGGTTTTTCACACGCTCTGACACACACACACACAAAAAAAAGAAGCTCTGACACATCTGTTTTTGTGTTTGTTTCCAAGACACAAGTAAGACTTATGAGGCAGAAAATATGTCAATACGGCATTTCTTTTTCTTTTTAGAATTATAACAGTAGTACACCATTACAGTATAACTGAAATCTGTTCTTCTTTTTTTTTTTTGGAAAGAAGAATAGATCGCAGGTATTTGTAAATCTGAAAAACCAAAACACAAAAGAGCACAGAAAACAAACAAAAGACAGGATAAATGAGCGCTACCAACAAGAAAGCCACTGGAAGGGTCTAAAAAGGTTAATTACCGACAGGTCAGTAACATGACTGGCCATAAGAAGAGCACCTTAGTGAGGCAGAGACTTTCATTAGTAAAGATGAGCACAACATCTGAAAATGAATAAAAAATCCCAAATTTTTTCTTCAAGGTTAAATTGCACAGTGTTTGAAAATGTTATCCGTTATTCATTGGGAAAAGATTTAGAAAAACCTGCAGCAGGAACAAAATTAATTACTGTATGTGTATTGTAGGACTGCATGCAACATTGTGACAAATGGACTGGGTAACACTTCAGTTGTCCATCCATTTTCGTAACCACTTATTCCCAAATGGGTTGGGGGTGGGGGGGGTGTACTGCAGCCTATTCTAGTTGCCAATGGCTGAGAGACGGGGTACACCCTGGACGATCCACCAGTAAAATAAAAATTTAAATAGTTTCCAAATCACGGACAACACAACTAAAGAGCTGGTCATCCAACTAGTTACCAAAACTCAATTCAAAGCCCTGAATACTGATGGTGTGGAGATGCCTTCATGCCTGTGGGATAAGTTAATGTCAAACCTGGAAAAGCATTATCAATACGGAATGGTGGCAGGTTTGACAGAGATACACTCCCATCCAGATGGTGCCTAAGATCGCCTTGCCTATTTTAGATAATGTAATACTGTAGTGACCTGCCCACAGTCCAAAACTATCACCATTCAAAACACATTGGCTGGAAAGTAGACCAAGAGCTTTTGAGAGGATAGACTCTTAAAGGCTGAATCAAGAATTGGACAACATCTCCATCACTGATAATCATAGAGTGATAAACATGGCCCTGTAATTACCTTTATAAGAAGAGACCCATCGTTTTACCGATGCCATCAAACTCAAACTGTGGAAATACGGTATCTTTCATGAAAAAGTATCAATTACCGGATTTAAATTTCTGTGCTCTATTGTGAATATTAATTCATGACATTTGCAAAACTTACTGAAGTACCCTTATCTCAACATCATTTTAGATAAAAGTCCTTTTTTAAATCTAGATATTTATACTTTGGTGCTGTCTGTTTGAACTAAATAATATTAGGATATTTGATTATTACTGAAAGCAGTGAGACTTCTGATAAAAAAAAGAAGATAAAGTCTGCCAGAAGTCAAATACAGCATATCTCTGAAAGTGAGCCACTATGCACTAATCTTGCAGACTGAAGGGGCTTTTTTATTGTAATTTTACATCAGCAAACATTGTTTAGGGTGTTACCATTTCAGTTAAACCATCCGTTGTTCTTTTTACTGATTTCCACTATTTCCTTACCTAATGTTTGAATCCTGACACACCCATATGTCTTATTTCTTTGTCTCAGGTTGACAGAGATATTGACGGTTCCTTTGATCAGCAGTCGGACCCTAAACCTCCATTTCAATCCGCGGCGAGGCCTCCACCACCACGTCCCCGTCATGTTCGACTATTTCCACCTGTCGGTCATCTCTGTCTCCATCCATGCTTCACTGGTTGCCTTACATCAGCCATTGATCAGGTACTGCTGGTTGTACTTATACACGTCACACACACACTAAATAAACATGTGTTTTTGATGTTATTCTAAGAAATAAATAAAGTTTGGCATGAACTTATACTTACAATTGATCTTTGACATTTGGTGGTGGTACCTCAAAATATTGTTTTATATGTGATATATGGGGCATTTGGTCAGTTATTTTTTACATATTATTTTCCTTAAAGGAAAAGGAAATGTCTTGGGTTTTTAAAGATTAATTTTAATATATAAATTTACAGTCCGTGATAGTCATACATTTTATTTATTAATACATAGGGCATTTATAATACATGCTACCTGCAGTATTAAGAATTAATTAAAACAAAATACACGGCTTATAGATTTGACAACACCAAAAAGTAAACATTTAGCAGACATCCATATTTAAGCAATATTCTTGCCATTTTTCTTGATATTTATTAGAAAGCCACACTTAGTCACAGCCATTATAGTCGAGTAGCAAATTAAGCTAACCTTAGCACTTTAGGTCTATGAGAAATGTTTTCCCGGATGAAGTTCCCTCTAAACGTTGATGTGTTTCACAGAATCTCATTGGGAAATCGTATTGACAGTTGTCAATAGACTCCCACAAATTGAGTCACAGTCTGAAACATCACGCTTAGCTGTACCATTTTGAGTTTTGAAAGAACTCAAGCCTGGTGCGATCAATGGTTAGTTCAAGCTGATGGTCCTGGTAGCCTCTTCTTCTTTTTTTGGCATGTCAATGGGGTATGCCCTAGCAAATATATATAGATAAAGCCTCTTTCATTGTTTTAGTTGCTAGAATGGGTTATGAACATCATCCAAATTAGGTGCCACATAATCCACTGCGGAGTCGGCCGCCAGCTTTTTAGGCCAGACCCCACTGGACCTCAGACTGTTTGAGAGGATTCACAATGAAACCAGTTCATTGCAATACTTTTTGCCTCAGTTGGCTTTGAATGGGCTGCTTTTAGCCACACTTTGAGGAAAAGACGGCTGGAATGAGATGACCCGTCAGCCATGTCAGATACAAATTACAGACTGTACTAGTGATCACATGGTACAGTTTTTTAAGGGATTACACCACGTTATGTAAAGATGTTATGTTAAGAATATGTGCAATATATTTTACATCCTTTTTCAAAATACTTGTTTGTGTGGAAAAGGCCAAGAGAGAGAACGATAAATGTACTCAGACTAACTGCTAGGTTTTAGTTTTGTAATAGCTGAATGTACGCTTTTTTAACCTAAGGCTTGGAAATTCTGCTGTGCCTGGTAATGGTTAAAGTTGCAAATGCTATTAGAGGAGGAAAAAACACATGAGATCAGCGCTCTTTGGTTGAAAAATGTTGTTTTTGAAAAGTTTATTAAAGTCATGTCTCCAGAGGAAACCGACAGAGACTCGGGAACGAACAACTGGCACAGCCATTTTAATCTTGATGTTTTAATGTACGTTTTCCCCGGCACTTACCTGATAAATTCAGCTACTCGAAAATTCTAAACTTGCATTACGCAGATTACGGCAGCACTTGATTGATTGGAACATTAGCAGCCCTGATCTCTCAGCTTATCTGTCTCTCCCCTCATGCAGATACAGACACTCATGGTTTGTCCCTGTGTGTCTGTTCCCTGTTCTCTCGCCAGCTTTGCACGTACAGGGAAGGGCTCATGGCTGGGGAAGGGCTCGCCAGAGAGTGTGAGCGAGCCATCTGTTGTATCTGTGGAGAACCTCGTGTTTGGAGCCGGTTACTGCAAGCCTGTCATCTCTGAGGTATGTCAACCTTTAGCAGAGCCCATTTTGCCTCACCAAACCAAACAGTTGTCCCTGGTCTTTAAGCAACCACTTTGCTTGGCATTTGACTTTAATCAAAAGCAAATGCCAAGCAAAGAACTGGATGTATTCATTTGTTTGGCATGTTATGGAGTGGTATTAGGATTCCGAACTAAAGAGATTGACCTGATCTGGATTACATGCTCAAGTCCTGTTTGCCCCTCATCATCAGTGATTTTCTAGGGCTCTTATGGATTTTGAAAGCTTAAAAAACGCAGTTCTTCAGCCGTTCACAACGTGAGGCCACTTTGCAGCATGGTGGCCTTTGAATATCGAACTAACCCACGTGACCAGACATGTTGAGTCCAGCCACAGGAGCTGTCACAGGAAATGATGGTGTTGTATCTCCTGTCTCTTTACGCATTTACAGTGCTTAAGATGCAGGTGTACAGTGACATAGGTGATAACTGTGGTTAAAATCAGTATTAATCTGAAGTATCTTCTACAGTTTAACTATGGAAAGTTATATCAGCCAGAATAACTATGGTCACTAATATTTCAGACTCTTTCTTTCTTTGGGCAAATAGTAGTTAAATGTTCTTTGCTGTAGCCTACCTGCTTAGTTAAGTGACATTAGTTACTATTTATATATATATATATGTATATGTATATGTGTATATATACACTTCACCAGGAGATAGCCAGATAGTTGCCATTATCTGAACTCTTTCTTATTTTGCCATTAGCTTAACGGTTGGCCTTCTTATTTTGCCAGTAGCTAACCAGTTAGCGACCATTAGCTGAACAGTTGTTTCATTTTAACATTAGCTAAGCAGTTAGCTGCCATTAGCTCAACAGTTGTTTCATTTTAACATTAGCTTAGCTGTTAGCTGCTGTTTTATAATGGTTTATGAGCATTTAGCTGCCTTACTGTGTTAATGTTAGCTAGCCATAATGCGCTTCTTGCAATTTAGTTCAATTTAGCTCACAGGTGGTTTGAGTTAATGTTCCAATTTTGTCTATATAATGTAACATAAAACTTACACACAGGCATGGGTTCATTCGTTTAAGCTTGTTAGCCAGTTTCAGCACCTGATTATAATATATCTACGAGATAATGATTACAGTAAGAATGTCTGCTTTTAAAACTGTAGTCAATAGTCCTATTCTATTATGATGCCAATTTTTTTATAGATTTAAAAAGAAAAAAAGCTGAATGAGTGCATGATATTTACAAATATACTGTAATACTTACAATTACCTGGACAAATGGTGTATTGGTGGCCTCTTCTTCTCTATCTTTAAGGTATTGTGAGATGGCATTTGTTGGGATTTTGAGCAAAATAGCTAAAAATGTATTTAATTTATAAACAATTGAATAAGTCATCCTTTTAAATGAACCAGTTGTGCTAACATAGTGCTGTAAGGTTCCCAGTCAAATGTTTTTTGCCTTTTCTTCATCCCTAATGGTCCCTAATAGTCTGCACTGTAAATCGTAATGAGCTTTCCAACCCCCTCCAACGCCCTTCTGGCTCCACCTCCTGGTTTTTACTCCCAACCCCGGCTGGGCGCTTTAATAAGCCCTGCGTTTAGCCAGGCAGGGGGGCTTCGTTTGATCACAGTAATGAGTTCTACTCACAAGCGCCACGTACCACATAGCTGCAGGTGAAATGTACATACAGCTCCTCCTTTACCGTTATTTATTTAAACGTTTCACTTGGGCTGGACTCCGTTTTCAGCGTTTTCCCTCCTAAACACCGTCATTTCCCATTTTGTTTTAGTTTAATTAAGCATCATGATTTGTAAGAACACGAAAAATATGAAGGTAGAAGGTAAAATAAATGGTATTCTGAGGAAACATGCTGTTAGAAATTATGCTCAGGAAAATGAGCTGGAATCAAAACGCTTTTCCACTCATCATGTCCGACACAAGTTCTTTTCAACTTGTGCAGTAGTAACTGGATGCTCAGGTAACAGTTCATGTTGCGACCATAACTCTGAGGCACCAAACAGAAGCAAAAATATGCCAGGTCACCTGCACCTCAAAAATAAACTGTTTTCTTTTTGGATAATGACTGGTCTATAGAGAAAAATAACTATTTTTCTTAGTGCCTTGCTCACAGACTGATCCCAGCCGGTCTCCATAAAGCTGACAAGAATTATGAAAGTAAACATACAGATGTTCCTTCCTGGTTTGCTGCAATTACAGAGTGTGCGTAGCTATGATGATAGGGCCGGTGACTTTACATGCTCGGGGCAAATTACAGTACATCCTCAGTTACTCAGGCATTACATGCTTTGCAGGGCTCTGCCAAAACATCCCAGCCACGGGAAGAACGTACAGATGGCAGTTCCAGGTCAAGGATCAGTGGTCACAGACAAACATCAGTCTCCCTGGAGTCCATACTGTAAAAGCTGATGTGTGCATTAATTGGTGTATGGGTCGAGAGCCTTTAGCTAAATGAAATGAAAGATTATGACATCAAGGATTTGGGGCTTCCGCTGCTTTCCACTCAATGCAAACTGTAAATGGCATCAGCTCGTGCTTGTTGTCCACTGTTAGGGAGCCATCTGCTGGAAACATGGTCTATATTACAGGTCTTCCTCGGATCACAGTTGCAATTCTTTGAATTTTCCCTACCCTTAAATCAGACAAACAGTCACAGTTCAGCATCAAACGCCTGCTAAAAAAAAAGCGTTTCAGTGCAGTTATGTGTACTTATTATTTCTCCGTCCCCAGGCTAGATGCTCTGTGTACTCCATACTCCATAGTGCCCCTTTATGACCTCTTAAAAGGTCATAAAGGGGCATTCTCTGTAGGGACGTGGCCACGTAAAAGCATTGATCTGCCTTTACAGCAGATGGCATGCTGCGTTTAAGGCCTGGTTGTTTGTAACAGCATATCTGATCCTCCAAGTAATTATTGCGCCTTAGTGCACATGCAGAAAACAAGTTCCCCTTACCAACAAGTGGGCACAACTGTGATGGAGGAGGAAGCGAGGTTCAGTTTTTTTGGAAATGTCTTTCATTTAGAAAGGTCTTTTTTCATTGGTGTTGTATATATGACAGCCAAGGTTTGTTTTACGTCTGCTTGTCTGCAGGGAAGTTTTTACGTGCCCAGTGAAAACTGCCTGCAGAGAGCTCATACGTGGCACCGGCGGCTCTGTCGCCTCCTGCTGGCCGCGCACAAAGGCCTGCACGCCTACTGCACCGCTCTGATGGACGCCATCCCACAGCTCCACCAGATTCCACTGGAATCAGGTGAGGCTTTGTGCTCTATTTGATAGAAATTCTGCAGCTGGGGCATCTTCATTTCTTTTAATGTCCAGTTACACAAAAGAAATGTTTGCACAGTTCCAAAAGGGACTAGATTTTCCATTTGTTTAAATTGAAATGAGATTTAGACAAATACAGATACTATTATCGGAAAAAGTAAACATATTTATGATTATTTTACTCTTCTCTGTAATGTTTATCAAGGATGATGATTAAAACTTTTGTACTTGGACCAGCTAAAGTGAGGAGATTAAACAGATTTGTACTGCTTATTGTTTCATAAAATGCTTCCTTTTTTAAGTCCAGCCAGATGCCCTTTCATTTAGATCCTGAAACTTCCATTAGTATTGGCTGAACAGTGGAGTAAAAGTAAACATTTAAAATAAAGACAAGTTAAGTTGCAGCCCTTGGAGTTGCCACCTGAATTTTTAAGGGCTACACAAACTAATCAAGGTCTTGATTACTAGCAAAATTAATAGCTATACATATGTAGCCTCTAAAAGGCTACCCTTCCATGCTCTGATAAGACTTTCATGAATTTGATAGAAGAGGTCCAGGTGCATCTCTCAGTTTCAGTGTTGAGTCTAAGGTAGAACGTTTTTTTTTCTCTGATTGACAGAATTTTCTAATGCGTTTCCTATGCTGTTGAGAGTTTTACAGGCCTGATACTATCTATGAAACCCCCCCCACTTGCCCATTTAATCCATCTTCTTAGGGACACACTGCACACCATGCTGAGACATGCAAAGTTTTCACCAAATCTCTCCCATGCATTTGTTAATAATAATAATAATAATAATAATAATAATAATAATAATAATAATCATATTAATAATCATTTTAATATTGTCTTTTTTCTGCTTTTGTCTGCAGAGATGCTGCCTATAGAAGAAACACTTAATCAGCTGTCAATAGAATTACAAGTAAGTGCTAGAGGCTGTTTTGGGCCCAACTTTATTTGTGCAAATGAAACTGAAGACTGAATGAAAGTTTATGAACACAAAGGATGTGCGATGATCTCATTTAGTAAGAAATCTGACTAACGTCATAATAAGAATAGATCATATCCTTGTAACTGAATGATTCATGGTTATGGTTGCTGGTGTATTCGAATGATCATCTAAACGTGGTTCAGAATGGTTCGGTATGGCCAGGGCCTATTTTCCAGGAGGAAAACCATATTGTAATGTAAAATTGGCCAAGATGTTCGTATTCCTCGAGGGCTTTCGAATGCACCGCGCTCTGTGTGACAGCAGAAAAATGGATGTGTTTCAGCTGCAGGAAGGTCCCGAGAAGGTAGCGGAGCAGATCAGCAGGGATGTGAGTCAGCTCTGCACACAGCTGGCTGCGCTGTGGAGCCACTTCCTGGAGGCGGCTGTGCTCAACCCGTACATCCTGTCATATCTGGCCCAGGAGCACCACACGCTCAGGGTGAGTGACCCTCAAAAGTCACACCAGTCCCTTTTAACCAAGTCTCCCCTCAGCTGCAGTTTCTTTAATAAGAATAGTTAAGAGAGGCTGAAACTTTGCTGTTTCTAATCTCTGTGGAAGAAACTTCATGTGGCAGAAATGGATTCACAGCCATAGAGATTTTAGCTCCAAAGGCAGCTGTTTAAGGCATGTTGTTAGCACGGTTTGGAAAAAGTTTCACATGCTCCGAAATTTCTCCATGATGGATGACATTTTTCTGAGAGTATTGGTAAAATATAAAAGAGGAGCATTTGTGAAATAGAAATAAAAAAGACATAGTTTCACTTTATGTGTATAAAATATAACTAACATCATTGGTTGTGTAAGTCTACATAAGAATGAAATTCAAGAAATGTGCCACAAAATCTGAAAAGCGCTGAGTATCTCTTCGAAGTGTGAGTGCCACTACAAAAGCAGAAACATAGTCAGTTTAAATTTAGGGTTATAGTCCCACACAATAAAATATGAATAGAATACACCTCTACTGGTTTCTATTAGCGTGTTCAGTCATAATGTTTGTGGCAGTACAATTTGAAAAAAAAAAAGTGGCTTGTTTGGAAGGAAAAAAAGATCGAGGCGTAGCTTAGTTTACAACATCAAATATGAATGAACTAAAATCCTTGGAGCAAGATTAAAGTGGAGATGTCACAATGAACAGGCGGCACGTTTATCAGAGCTGAGAATCTGGGCTTGTTTTACAGTCAAAGGACCTGGACGTGGACCTATTACAGTCCATCATGACTGTATCATGACTCTGTATACCAAAATATTCAGAGTCAGTGTGAGGCCATCTGTCCTACAGCTAAAACATGGCTGAACATGGCTCATTAATAGGAAAATGATTCCAAACACAGCAGGAGATCTCCAACAGAATATCTGAAAAAAAAGAGGAATCAAAGTGTGTCAAGAGCTCACCAGGACCAAATGCTTACACTTACTAAGGTTATTGTTACTAAAGGTGATGCTCTTTTTTTTAACCACTGCTTCTGCACATTGTTTGAGTTTTTCTGTAATGAATAACAATACAGTATAATACACCAAATACTGTTCTGTTTTAAAGTAATAGTTTCTTAATTTTAAGGCCTGGTGATGATTTTGTTTTTTTACTGTCATGTTAAGCAAAATTTCGCCCTTTTTTTCACCTTTTGATGTGACCAAAGCAAAAAAAATCTAAGCCCCACAGATTTAACTTCTCTTTCACTGCGCAGTCCAACAGCTATAACACAAAAATGACGGTGGTAAAACAGAAAACTAAGCAGACAAACTTTCTAAAGTGTACAGAAATAAACAACCTCTTGGCTCTGAGTTTTCCCCAAGTAGCTTGCAATGTTTACTGAAAATAATGCATGCCTTTTCTGGAGAGTTCAGACTACCTCAGGGGGATACTGTTACACCACAATACCACCTTTGGGAATGACGATTTCAATGAAAAGTTTCACAGTGTTATTGTGGGAGGTAACGTACACAATGGGCAGTGTTCCTGGTGATTTGCCTTCTCACGGATGAAACATCTCCGAGGCACATAGGTAGAAAATGCTAGATTTAAACTTGAATTTGTGAACAAAACCGAATTGAAAATGTTTTATGCATGCCTCTTGAAACTCCAGGTCAGGAGGTTCTCAGAGGCATATTTCTTCACTGAGCACCCCAAAGAAACATCTCTGACATTTCAAGAGGAACTGTAAGTACCTACCCGAAAAGACACTTACTTCTCTTGAAGAGAAGTGTGTTGATTATCATGTTTTTCTCCTTCTGAAGTATCAACAGGCACGGTCAGATAGCTGCAGAAGTGCGGACCTCCGACTACTTGACCAAAATGCCTCCTTTACCTGTTGAGTGCCTGGACATCGATGGAGACTGGAACAGTCTGCCCATCATCTTTGAGGACAGATACGTCGAGTCTCCACAAACAAGTAATAGATCTTATAGATCTAATATGATTCTTTATTTAATTGTGTCATTTTGTTCTATAAGTGGGATGTCCTTGTTTTCCCAGAAACAGTGTCATACGTGCCAACTCTTGAAACCACTGATGAGAAAGGCAGCTCGGATGTCGGCATCACTCCAGCCAAAAGGGTTCTTCAGAGCAGCCAGGAAGCCAACTCACCAGCAGCACTCCAGGTTTCCTTGGACGGGGATGAATGCATGGATCTGCCCACGTACATGGCGGAGCAAAGCAAAATCAACCTCACAGATACACAGAAAATAGTCCAGACTAATCACAGTCCCGAGCTATCGCTACAAGAGGCCGGAAACTTGAAGCTCCCCGAGGACAGTTCTGGAAAGAAGTGTATAGGGGAAAATCCTTGCGATGTGGACCCATACAGAGGAGAGGTCAGCCCGATGCCCTCGTCAAACAATCCCCCAACTGATTCTGCAAACCGCGGTGATGAGTCCCCGGATTATGATTTAACAGAAAATGTCGTCCACCCTGGGGAGGCCGAACAACTAAGCATAACAGATGAGAGCGAAAACAAGGGAGAGGAGTCTGACATCGCCATGCCTTTAAATCACTCCATGGACGATGAGGCTGAGGATATCCCTCCAAACAGCCTAGTTACTACCCATATGCATCCAGTTATACATCCTTTCCTGGGGGACCTCAGAAAAGAAATGACGCATCGCGGAGGCTTAGCTGGCTCCAAGATCATGAAGCGCTCGTCCTCCGTCATCTCTGACTCAGGTATTGAGAGCGAGCCCAGCTCAGTGGCTTGGCCTGTGGAGGCGGCGCTGAGAGGCAGGCCGTCTCTTGATTTTTCCAGCGAGCGGGAAATCCCAAAGCAAATGGTGAGTCACCACCTGGTTCACCGTAGCTGTCTGGAAGGCTTGCAGATGGAGAGCAACGGAAGCCTTCCCAGCGGAGGCATCCAGGCCTCACTGACTTCGATTAGCTCGTTGCCCTACGAGGAGGACCAGCAGCAGGGGCAACTCAGCAAACTGACAAAGTCGGTCTCCGCACCACAGATCAGCAGCCCAGAAGACACCGAGGAAGACCACGTGCTGCTCAACCAGCAGACAGACAGGAGGAACTCGGTGCTACAGGAGGACTCATCTAGGGTTAACGGCTCTCTAAACGGCAACCTGGATGCAGATGAGTCTGAATTATCCCAGTTAGATTTAGATCTCTGCCATGTCGGTAAAGAGAACACCAGCTCTGAGAGATCGACCTCGCACTTCCTGTCAGAGGCATCCACAATCAAGTTGGTGTCAAGCAGTGGGCTGCTTTTACAAGAGTCTGTTAAGACCTCTCATGTGAAGGAAAGTGCTGTTACTGGCAGCCGGAAGGAGGAAAACAACCACCAAACACACACGGGTGTAGAGATTACCTCAGTAGAAGACGTGCATCTTGTTGAGTCGGAAGCGGTTCCCTGCAGCCGTGGAAGCAAACCATCTGTGCGTAAAAACGCAGAAGAGAGGGAAGAACTTAGTACTTTAGATGGAAGCCAAAGGTTCCAGCGGGTCGAGCCGCATGGCGCAGAGGACCATGCATTCATGGATCCCTTGCAGACGCAGACCAATGACCCTGACACCAACGCTACCATTGCTCAGAGGCCCAGTGATCTCACATGTCTGGCAGCCATAGATGGAACATCACCTGGTCATATGGGTGGTCCTTCAGCCTCTGAGAAGGGGCCTTTGGACACCCAGACTAAACCATCAAAGATCCCCAACTCAGGACTGGCCTTCGTGAATAAGAAAATGGTGGAGGTGGTGAACATGTCGGTATCGTGCGCCCCGACTTGTCTGCCGTTTTCCTCCGTCCTGAGAGACTCGCCTTCCATCAGCGGAATATCTGCCCGCCAGGCTACCTCACCTATTACCCATCAGCCCCTGGGCTCTTTTGGCATCATCTCCTCATCTTCGCTTAGTCCGCTTAATATGGATGAAGAGACCAACGAACGGATGCTAAAGTGAGTATATCTGCTGTCAGTGTCTTTGACTTTTCTGCTAAAATTTCGAACTGAAGCTGCATCTACATTTTTGTTTTGAGCAAATGTATCTTAAAATATACAGACAAACAGATGTTTTCATTGTTGCTTTTTCAAAATATTTTGATTCGAAAAATAATACAATACACTATCTCCAATATCAGAGATACAATTGACCTCTTTCCACTTTTCCTTTTTTAACATATTGCAACTCATTGCAGCAAACACGTGTATTTCTTGAACAGACAAGATCTTTTAACTAACCTTTCGTTTTTTAGTGCAAAATGAACTTGTGTCAAACATGTATCTGGTGCTAGTTTTCTACCTAACATTTTATTAGTCAAACATTTCTATCTTGCAGATAATAAAATCCAGATACTCTGCCGGATAGTAAATGACCAGACTTTGACTGGTAGAATCATTCAAACTATATAAAATTAAATACATTTAAACAGGTTCAGGAAAAAGATGAGTTTTTGTTTCAAGGTAAATAATGACATTTGCAGTTTTACAGCTCAGCGTTTGCGGCAATGGCCCTGGGCAGACCATAAGTACTGTAGATGATCTCTGGGGCAAAGTGTCAGAGTTTAAACTGCAGTGGGGAGCTACAAAGTTTCTTCCAGTCAGTCTCTGGTCCACGGACTATTTTTCTAGCGCTTGCCATTTCTCTATGACCTTTTTCTCAGCAAAATCAAGACTGAAAAATGCTTTTGACAACAAGTCTGACTCTGGACTTAGCAACTCATCTCTCACTTTGACATCTATAAATAATGCTTCTAAAGATATTTTCTTCAAAATAATTGAGACTTTAAAGGAGGGAGGTCATACTCCGTAACAGCTGGAAAAAGCACGGGTAAATAAGGGGTTCTAGGGCATCCAGAGACGGATGCTGACATCTGCTGTAGGGGCTGGCAGTTACACACACTTGGAAAGTCAAGCAAAACAAACTGAAGCATGGAACTTTAGACGAGAGGCAAACCGCTTCCTGACTGTATTAAATCCAGTCAAAGAGTCCGCAGGCAAATCCATCATGATTAGCTGTGAATAAATGAGCCGAAATCCGATTTGTTATGACTCCTGCGCATAAGTCTGCAACCTGGTTGCACGACAGGCTGCGAGTCCAAGAAGCTTACTGTATGTGTGAGTTTGAGACTTTCCTGGAAATGCCTTTCCATGCTTACAAATAGGAAAAGTGAATCTAAGATCATACAAGTACAGAAATGCGAGACAGGTTCTCCATCAAAATTAGCATGGAGTAAAGTGTAGAAGTCTCTCATGTTTCTGTAAACGTCCGCTTTTCTGCAGTTTCTACAAGGCCAAAGAGGACCTGCTCAAAGTTTTGAGCTTCCAGGCCAGCTTGTACAGCGACCTCCCTCTTCTGGCATCGGATCTGCCCTATTTCCCCCCTGAGGAGGACGATGAGGAGTTTGATGATGGCATACACCTTGTAGTGTGTGTCCATGGGCTTGACGGTGAGGTTGCTCTACAGTCTGATATCACCTCCTTATTATTCTTCCCCTCTGTCATTTAGGCTCCTGTTGAGCTGCAATCGTAATAAAAAACTAAAATGTCACTTCATAATGTGGAAACCATCTTCTTAAAATGCTTTCCTGGTAAATTTGAAATGATTAATAGACACTTCTTGTAAAAACTGAGCCAGAAGTGATTTGTACTTGCAGGAAATAGTGCAGACCTTCGACTGGTCAAAACGTTTATTGAACTGGGACTGCCAGGATCCAGGCTCGACTTCCTCATGTCTGAAAGAAACCAGGTACATTTGATGCCACGTGAAAATCAATTTTAGCAAAGTTTATTCAAACAGTGTAAATCTCAAAACAGAAGCCATCTGAGGGAATTGAAGTACAGTTGAGTATGTATGATGTTCCCTGTACTATAGTAGCAATGGACAAGAGACAAAAACTTGTGTTATGACAGGAAGAGAAATCCAGCAGAAGCACATTTAAGAATGCCTGCCATCTGTCTGGACAATTTTATGGGGAGAAAGAACAGGACAGACATTGACAGACACCAGGCCATCAATAAATGCATTATCGGATACCCTCTAGCAACCGAGTCCTATGCTAAGGCTATGCATAACTCTGAGATCAATCAAATAGGAAAATCTTAAAGCCAGGACGGGTGTCTTGTTCCCTGAACTCCAACCGACTTCTGGTTGAACTCAGAGGGGTCTGATAACTGAAGCATCTGCCTCCCATATATAATATTTGGAAACCAAAGACCTTCAGTCTGAGAGCAAAGTGCTCAGTTGGAACAACATTGAATCGTGAATCATGTAAGGGTAACTTGACCATTGATGGCTTTATCTGCAAGGAGCAGATTTTTTAAAACATCACCCTGAGAAGGGAGTATATGAAGAGAGGTTATAAATGGAACGTGAGTATTTTGGATGAGCTAGAGGTCTTTCAGAGGAGGGTAACTGAATAATTACAATAGAACTTTCTCTGCATCACTTTGAGACCGGACAGTCCTACTTTTGGCGATGCTATGCAGGTGAAAGAAAGGGGGGTGGGTCCTAGAAACCTGTTTTATGTGTGAGCTAAAGGTCAGATCCTGGTAAAAAATAACTCCACGATTCCTCACGCAGTCACGGTAATGTCATCAAGAGTAATTACGCGGCTCAGATTTGACTACCTGGAGCAGCGGATTTCAAAGGCAATGTCAATGTGTGAATAATTCACGGGCCGAGACTCCAGGTGATTAACAGTCGGCCCCCCCTGCAGGCTGACACTTTTGCAGACTTCGACACAATGACTGACCGGCTGCTGGACGAGATCATTCAGCATATCCAGCTGTACAATCTCACCATTGGCAGAATAAGGTCAGCAGCTAAAGTTTATCCCCACGCCGCACTGGACTTACTAACAAACCCCCCCGTCGCATTATTTTATGCCGACAATGCATTGAGTCTGGTCAGCAGATGGCAGCAGAGATCAACTCCTCCATTCATCAGAACCCTCTGATCTGAAAACATTCATTGTGAACAAATAGCCCAAGCTGAATGCACCAATAAATGAGTGACTTTCATACGATAAAGAGCATTATGCAGCACCAATCTCCCCACTTTCAATCAAATTAAGCTATTTGTCCACCTGCTTAATTGCCCCCAATATGCCAATTTAGTTCTCTCTCAGAGTTTGCATCCAAGTTTCCGAATTCCCCGTTATTCCGATGTTTTCTCAAGAGGGCAAGTATGAAAGGCAAAAAGCAGCGGAGTGCCACAACAGCATCTGTTTCTGTCAGCATTACTTCCATTTTTAGTTTGGACGGAGACAGATGAGAGACGGTGGGCCAAGTACTGTGCACCAGTACTGCAATTAAACTCATGGAAAGACGCACTTAAGTTGAACTAATGGAATATTTCCAGCTGCTGTTACTTCTCATTGTTCGCCCTCTAACTTGGTAATAAGCGGTTTGTGCGGTTGGGAGTTTACAAAATTTATTAAATATCAACAGTCCAAGTTCCGAGTGTTGTCGCAGGAAATCTCTGAATAGCCGATGCTGTAACCAGACCATACTGTAGGTCAGCAGCGTTTGGGGTGCTGCTCTTCTTCCTTTTTTTCACCACAGAGCGCCACCGGAAATCATTCCTGCCAGTGGTCATCAATCTGACCAACACCTCCCTCAGAGAGTCAAACACTCTCTGTAAATTCTAACTAAATTATTGACTACTTATTTAAGACCTATATATATATATATATATATATATATATACATATAGTTACTTATGTATATTCCTTGCTGTGGAATTTTGTGCATATATATATACACAAAATATATATATATATATGTACACAAAATATATATATATACAAGTAACAAAAAAATAAGTAATTGTGATAATGTCAATAATTTAGTAATGTCAATAACAACAGCATATACATATGTACATGTCTAAACACATATATATATATATATATATATATATATATGTTTAGATATATGTGTATATATATGTTTAGACATGTACATATGTATATACTGTTGTTTTATCTCTGGAGTTAGTAACAAAATAAGTTCCCTCTGGGATTATTAAATTATTTCTGATTCAGATTTTTCTTTAGGCTTTTCTTTTTTTCTCAGCTGCCTGTTCGTGCTGAAAGTCTCTCTCACTGAGATTAATTTCTTCTCCCACTCACAGCTTCATCGGCCACTCCCTGGGGAACGTCATCATCCGCTCCGTGCTGACCAGGCCTCGCTTCCGCTGCTACCTGCCCAAGCTGCACACCTTCCTGTCGCTGTCCGGCCCGCACCTGGGAACGCTGTACAACAGCAGCGCGCTGGTCAGCACCGGTGAGGCCCCGCCGTGGACGCCCTGACCGTGGAGGCCCTGACCGTGGAGGCCCTGACCGTGCGCGTTTGTGCCCCTCTCAGGTCTGTGGTTGATGCAGAAGCTGAAGAAGTCGGGGTCCCTGCTGCAGCTCACCTTCCGAGATCACGTCGACCTGCGGAAAACATTCCTCTACCTGCTCAGTCAGAAACCAGGTACCACGCCAAAGCATCCCCAGCTAAACCGCTGCGCTGGCACCAGTCAGGAAAGGAAAAAGCAAAACCATCCCGTCCCAGTAGAGTGTAACCGCCCCCACCCCCACTGTTAGAATGGAAAAAAGCAGCCGTTTGTCACACAGGCATTAGGAGATGAGCTTGAAAATGCTGGTTTTCTTGCCTCCCATAGAGCTGTGGCAGTCTGACAGAAAGATCCAAACACTGTCCTAACCCTAACCCTAACCCTAACCCTAACTCTTGTAAAAACACACAGACAGTAGATCGAACGCAATTATTTATTTTTTTTACAACACACAGGATTGTTATATCAATCTCTTCATTATGTCGAACAACTGATTCTCTCCCGTCCTCTGTCTTGGAGCCTCTGCATGTCCTTCTGTTTCTTTATATCTCACACAGTCTGCAGGCGCATTTACGGGCTGGTTTTGTGCTCTTTCAGGGCTGCAGTTCTTCAAGAACGTGGTGCTGGTCGCGTCTCCTCAGGACCGATACGTTCCCTTCCACTCTGCCCGAATAGAGATGTGCAAGACTGCCCTCAAGGACAGAAGCACAGGTTGGAAGTCTCTATTTTATTCAGAATCATGAACTAACCGCAGTCTCAAAATGTACGTTTTATCTAAATATTCACTGTCTATCCTCTAAAAAAGACTATAGCAGGGAAACACTGATTTTCATCAGTGTTACACAGCAGATTTGGAGTTATTTGGTTGCCTTCTGACCCCCTTTCCCTGTTTATCAGTGACTGGATCATTAATCACTACTATCACACTTTCATGCAGACGGCCATTTTGCCTGCTAGGTTTAATCTTGTCCATCTTTTGGGATGTTCCTCATTTTCCCCCTGCAGGCCCCGTGTACACGGAGATGATCAACAACCTCCTGCAGCCTCTGGTGGAGGCTAAAGAGTGCCGGCTGATCCGCCAGAACGTCTTCCACGCTCTGCCCAACACGGCCAACACGCTGATCGGCCGCGCCGCCCACATCGCCGTCCTGGACTCTGAGCTCTTCCTGGAGAAGTTCTTCTTAGTCGCGGGACTGGACTACTTCAAATAAAGGTGCTAGAGCTGCAGGCCCACCGGACAGAGGCTGATTGTTGTAGGCAGACTCTGAATCTGAAAAATGAGAACCTCCCTATCATTTAAATTTATACGTATACATACATGTGTGTATGTATAAATATATATGTAGATATATATCTACACACACACATATATATATATATACAGGACTGTCTCAGAAAATTAGAATATGGTGATAAAGTTCATTTTCTGTAATGCAATTACAAATCATGAAATGTCATACATTCTGGATTCATTACAAATCAACTGAAATATCGCAAGCCTTTTATTGTTTTAATATAGCTAATTATGGCGTACAGCTGAAGAAAACTCAAAAATCCGATATTCTAATATTTTGAGATAGGATATTTGGGTTTCTTAAGCTGTAAGCCATAATCGGCTATATTAAAACAATAAAAGGCTTGCGATATTTCAGTTGATTTGTAATGAATCCAGAATGTATGACATTTCATGTTTTTTAATTGCATTACAGAAAATAAAGAACTTTATCACAATATTCTAATTTTCTGAGACAGTCCTGTATATATGTGTATGCCCTGGAGTACTATAAGGCCAGACATTTGCATCCCACTCAGTAGGATTGTTAGCAGTTGTTCTTAAAGGACTAGTGCGTTTTGACTGTTTAAATTGCAAACTCTGAGTCTGAGTTTGACTTGTAGCCATGCGAGACGAAACATCTCATGATGCAGGTGTTTTGCCTACATTGTGAGTACATTTTCAGCCTGAACGGGATTGGACGCTCACCGCGGTTCAAAGCATCCACCTACTTTCCCTTTAGAGCTCTCGCCGTCAAGGGTTGACTGAGTTCTCCTTTAAGCAGAAGTTCTCTTTGAGTAATCCTGGTGCACGTGCAAAATCTATCCCTGGATTGTAAATGAGTCGGTTGTAAGAAACGAAACTAAACGAAACATAGCTGTTCCTTTATACAAAAAGAAATCTATCATTTGAAATAATTTATTTTTATGCATCTCCAGTGTAATTAGTCCATTCTAAATGTGAACTTATGTGTCCTGTTGTCAAATCCATGTAACGAAGGTTGTTACGGTGTTGTCCAGAGCGGGCAGAGGTGTGACCCCATGTAGCCTACGGTTTAATATAATCTGTCACTATTGTACGCTCCCTCATGTTTAACTGTCAGATTGGCCAGTCGCATTCTTGTGGTAGACGAACGGTCAGACGTAATCAAAACCGTGTATTGACTATCTTTAATAAGCTACTTATGTTAGCATGATACGGCAAAGGAATGTTGTTTAAGCTGACTAACATCAGGAATTAAGCTCTTGATAAACCCAGCCCTGCTTAGTTATTATTGCTAAACCAATTGAGCGATATCTGGTACTTGTGTGGAGGTACAAGCAATTTATTTATTGTTAGTTTGATGTTTGATTTTGCAAGTTTTTTTTGTTTGTTTTGTTTCCCGGTAGAAGAAAGGCAAAGGTGAAAAAAGATCTGAGAATTTTGACATGAAAATCTCCACGTTTCCTAGCTTAGCTTCCATCTTTTCTAGCTTAGTGTAAATGATGGTACATTAGCTTAGCTTAGCTTTACATTTGATACTCCATGCTGTGACCCTGAGGCCAAATGTAAGATAGTTTGGTTATATTTCCTGCATTGTTTAAACTCTTGTTCATGTCTATGGTTTTGGAATGTTTTCAACATATCAGAAGTTCTAACACTTGAGAGGGGTTTTCAGGCCTGCTAGCTCTACAAATCTATAAATTGGCAACTTTTTTGGTGGGAGGATTTTAGCAAAGATTTCAAATGATCCAACAGTGTAAAGTACATTTCTGAAAGGCTTCTACTGGACGGGCCGTGATGAGATGAGTCCTACTTTAATTAGTTGTTAGTATTAGACCTGATTAAGTCCAAAAAGACAAAAAAAGGTCACAGTCATCAAGTCAAGGCAATGAGGAAGTGCCTTAAAATGCAATACCACTGATGGCCACAAAATGTTGGCCCCAAAAACAGCCTCCCATTCAAAAGTTGCAACTTCTCAACCACACGGCATTATAATATTATGCCATTAGCTCATCTTACTCGTTGTTATAACCACTCCAAAGGTCTTCAGTGCTTCAGAGTTCATCAAAACTATTAACAATTACTTTTAGATTAACGATCGATGGAATACTTGGAAGTTTGAACTGATCTAATCTAAAGTTTATCTTTATAAAACTAAATATTCTTACAACCCATTTGCTATTATTTTAATGCCCCAAGTATTAATGTGGCTTCCATAACATGTAATACATAAAGACTATAAACACTTTAATATTTAGGTCCATTTTTACCACTTAAACCTTATTAAATTATCTTTGAACCTCATTGTTTATTCAGATAATTGTATTTTATCATAAAGAAAAGTAAGTGGGCCTTTAACACTCCCCAGCGCATAACGTTAATTTACCCATCGGGATTCATGACAAAGTTTGGATGTCAGATGCCGACCATCTCATGCAGAATCAGGAATACTTTTTAAACATGTTTACTACATCCTCTGCTGTCACGAGCAAATTGTAACTGTTTTCATCTCAGAGAACCGTCCTAAACGCGTGGTATCCAGCAGTGGCCGTGCACCTGCTGCACATGTAGTTATGTACATACAGAGAGCTATATTTTAACCTTTGCACTGGTTTGTAGACAAGTGCACTTTATCGAAAAACCTTGAACCAACCTCCACTGGCTTTAAAAAGTTCAAACCTCTTTTTTCTTTTGTTGCTGTTATTTTTGTTGTTGGAAAATGCACTGCTTCTTTGATTGGAAGGTTGCGTCCTGCACGTATTCAGAGAACTTAACTCGGCTGTCCGTCTCACCCATTCAAGCATTGTATCCCCTTCAAATCGTGCTGTCTGAGATAGAAAAGTGCTCTTTCTCCGCGTCAGAGCTGCTGCCGTGGAGCTGCACGGTAAGCAGAGTTCCACGGTGATTGACTCGAATCAAACGGGCTCCTTTAGGAAGCAGGAGACCGTTCTCATAAAGCTGCATAAGCATTCTGCCGGACTGTCATCCATCACGCATCATTTTGCAACTCCCACCCCCCCTGAGTCACACACTGTGTACCAAACAGTCTCCAGCTTATTGGCTTTTCCTTTTGTCAGTTAGGAAGATAGTTACCGAATTTTTTTTTTCATCCCGAATGGAAAATGTTGTTGTATGTCCTGTTTGTTTACCTGATAGGAATCAATGGAAGGGAAAAGGTACATGAGAGATATTGCCATCTTTCTGAGTGGGATTGGTGTCCTGTGAAAAGTTACACAGATCTTCACATCAGCCCGCATGCATGCAGAGAAACAGTTCCGTTTGAGTAAATATGTCTCTGAGAGTGTTAAGAGTCCTTTTGTCAGAGACATTCCATAAACCCACCAGGTCATCTGACCCGCCACAATCCCTCCGAACTTGCAAACTTGAACCTTTTTCGTATTTTGTCGGCCTTTACTGGACGATGCGTGTGTGTGTGTGTGTGTGTGTGTGTGTGTGTGTGAGGAGCGTTAATGATACCCTCTTATTGCTGTGTCACCTTCCATATGTTTGAACTGAATGTAAAAGAAAAACGTCACTGTGAGGGACATGTGTGTAATGATTTTTTTTCTATAACATGAAAATGACCATAAAAACAACTTCATCTGTGCCAATACGACTGTACTATTTTTATATGTTGCTGATCATATTGTATGAATTATGTAGTAGCTTGTGTTCTCTGTAAAAATATAAATATAGGTATATATTGCAAAATAATATATTAACAGATGTGTTAAAAAATAATAAAATGGTCCTTTTGTGATACTTTTGTTTCTCTTTTCATGCTGCGTTTGATTCCTATATTATTTTAGTGGATTTAGACATTTCTCAAAGGGTTTACCATGTGTTTCTGTAATTGCTTTATGTGTTTTATGTGTTGCACTAAAGTTGTGTGTAACATTAAAAAGAAAAATCAAGAGCAGTAGCATCTCCCAAAAACTTATCAAAACGCAAATGATAAAATAGATTTGAACACAAATAAAAGTAAAATAATACCTTACTGGCCATCATTTTTTGACAAAAACAAGTTTATAACAGTACATATAGATAAATCTTTGTGGTTTTCACTCCACTAATCTCCCCAAAACGTGTTGCCCTAGTTAAGGTGCATGTATCGGGAAAACCTTTGCTTTTGCCGGATAGAAAATTTAAGCAAAAGTGGAGTTTTAGTGCAATCTGCTGGTTTCCTGAGCAAGACAGCGTTTTTATTTAAATGGCCAGCATGGAATGTAATCAGTTGTATACAATTGGTGGATTGTGATCACATAACCAAAAATATAACTGTAATTGTCTTGAATGTACCTTTGAAGTGCCAAGAGATTGCATTGATTGTTCCTAGTTCTGATTTTCCTGTGGCCTTCTTACAAATTGTAGATCCCTCAGCGAATAAGACTTTAGCCGTCTAACACCTTGCTCGATCTTATGATTGACATGGGCAACATTTGTTTTTTTTTTAAATGTCCCTGTAGCTCACATATTGGCTGTATTCCCGCACCCAGTCAGGTTGGTACGGTCATTTTTTTAAAAGCAACATTTGTATGAACACCCCTCTTTCTTGTCTCCAGTAGATTCAAAGTAAACCTCCTCAGACATGAATCTGATGGTGGTTTGCTAACTGATTTTGCTCAAATAATCACTTGCGAAGATTGTCTTTAAACTAAAAAAATGCCTGGGGGTGAGGTTGAGCTTTTGGCATCCGTCAGAACAGTAAGCTTAGAAGTGTCTGGGGGGTTAACCTTTGCAAAAATGCATGCACACACAAAGTCAATTATTCCGTTTTACACAACACAAATCCATGTTGTGTGTTGTTGTGGCGCTTGGATGCCACTAAATTAATCTAAAACACTGTAAATCATCATAAGAAAAATGCAAATGGAGAATCATACATGCATACCTGCTTTTCTTGTTTCTTTGTGTTTTTTTATTTATTTATTGAGGCATAGCTCTTAGAATGCCTTCATTTCACAGACTACATTAAAAAAGGCTTAAATGATTTTAAAGTTGACTTTTTTTATATTGCTGGCACAGAAAAAAAAATTTTTTTGAAGTTCTATTTGATGTTTATGCCAGTCGTCTGTTTATGAGGAACATGCCAA
>CAJRST010005557.1:1196215-1207716 GCA_907169785.1 Menidia menidia | reverse complement strand
TATCCCCCCCAGGACACCCATCCTGTTCCGCGTGGGTCGCTACTCTTCAGCTATAAAGTGAAGGAAAAATGATTTTGTCATTAAATCCATCTCTCAGAAGTGATTGAGGCAGTGTTCATTCCATTGTTTGCCTTGTGAGGGATGGAGACCATTAGTCCCAGAGTGATACTTTGGGCAGGCGTCATCAATAAGCCAGTCGCCAGTGGGAGTAATTATTGCCGCATGAATCTGTCTGAGCTGGAAAGTAATAAGATCTCACACAGTCTCATTATCTCCCATGACACTGATGACTAGGATTTCACACCTAAATGTGAGGGAGATGCAGCTATATAAATACAGCGCGGCTGGACATTCAGGACCGCCCAGAGAGGTGGTCTTCCTGTCACATTTCTGTGTAGCCGAGCCTGTTCGCAAAATTATTGCGTTGAAGGAAGGATCCAGCTGAGAATAACCACGGCTTTACAGAAAGCTTGGTGTCTTATTATGACCAAAGTGACCAGAGAGAGGGGCAGGACGTCAGACTACCAACATACAAGCTTTCCTTTGTAAGCCTTCATATTTGTGGCTTCATTTTAGATGTGAAAAGCCTCTATGCTGAAACACCTCCGCCTCCTCAACACCACAGAGGCCTTTCCTACAGAGTTGTTCTTGATAAAATAATACAAAAATACTGATCATTTACAGATATTGCACCTTTCAGTCCAAGTTTTAGTAGATTGGAAATGAATGCAGACATCTGGCTGTGATCCTGTGTTGAACCTTTACAGAAATTTAAGTCAACCCATTTTAAGATAGAAATAAAGCATCAAACTGGTTGGTAGTTTTAAAATAATGGTTAAAAAAAATCCCTGAGATAAAGAATGCTTGAAAACTGAATTCTTGACACACCTTTACTACTTCACGACCACGAAACCCAAATTAAATCTTTTATTAAACCGTTTTGAGGCTATTCGGGTGACCATAAATGCAGCCAACAATGACAGAATCTCTATAAAAAGGTTATACATGTTACTTACCCTTTGACTATACTGTTTAAGCCCACATATTGCAGTTAACTGGTCCCAAGTGAATGAGTGAACGATCGCTAAAGAGGTTGTCATATTTCCAACATTGCAGCTTAATGAGAGTGTGTTGCTTAGAAGACTCAGATAGGTTTTCAGTCAGATTTATGGGGACTGAACAGGATCTAATCCATAGCTTCTCAGGTATTTGGCAATAAAGACGACGAATCAAACGTTAGCAGTATCATCACACCGCCACGTTGAGCATATTCAAACAGTTTAAAACTGTCTAAATATACGCGGTCTGAAGTGATCATTCCATTGCGAGGAACCGAGGTCATCTAGAAGATACGAGGGTGTCGTTGTGTATTCAGCCCAACTCAAATGTAATGAGGTCTCCTTGAAATTAGAATTTTATCAGCATATGTTTACGCTATCAGTAGTGTTGACAATATCTGTCCTGGCTGTTTGCCTGAGAAAAAAAAAACATTTCTATGGTGTGTAATTCCCAGAGATGTTTCGCTGAATTCCAGAGGAGATCCGTCCTCTATCGGTCATCACCGTTTTCCTCCCGTCAGTCAGAGAGGATGACCTGAGCCATGAAGGACATCTTTCTGAGTGAGTGTGTGTCTGTGTGTGTTGTTTCATGTATATAGAGGCACATGTATATTTGTAAAACCCGTATTCTCGGAGTGGTTTTCTGTTGTGAGATGTTTTTCCAGCAGATGGTGCTGCTACTCTCTCTGTTCTACTCTGTTACGTTACACAGACCCTTATTTAAAAGCTCAGCAATGAAGCCATTTTGTCGGTATGAAGACTGTATATAAACATTTCCACATTTATATATATATGCAGATATGTATATATATATGCACAATGCCCTATACATCATGTCAAATGTCTTATATTATTATTGAGAGTAGCCCTGGTTTTAAGGGAACTATTGATCTAATTGAAAAGTAAAAGGCGAGACTCACCTCTAATGAGCAGTGCAGTGTGTAAAGCTCTGAGCCGTGCGTGGCTACAGGCAACGGTATTGAACTATTCCAGCTATTCCTGTACAGGCAATAAAGAAATGAAGACACCCCCCCCCCCACTGAGTAGTTTAGGAACTGGAAAAACCTCTCTGAAATGAAAGTTTAAAGGGAAAGTACACAAATTATGAATATCATCGTCAGAATGTGGGGCGGTCTCCTTCTGAGTTAAAGGTGACCAGCCTACGAGTTTTTCTTTTTCTTTTTGTGGCATTTCAGTCAAATCCATATCATATCGGAGCTGGAGATGAGTGAACTGCGGTTATTGTATCCTGATACGTCCATGAAGGATGACAAGCTGTCAAGAAAGTTAGGGGGGGATGGTAAAAGGAAGGCAGATGAGAAAAACAGGATTAAAGAATGATTAAAAATGTGCTTTTCATTTTTAAAGTTCAAATTGTGTTATGCGGCAAACTCGTGGCAGATTTCAGAATCATTCGGCTTTCTGGGTACCGAGTCTCTAATCCAGCAGATAGAGTTGGTCTCCACAGTCTTGGACTGTGGTTGGGAGCGGTAGTTTTCATTCTGTAGGCCTGCTATGTGTCAACAGCACACTTTTACTATTACGTGTCATCTCCCACTCCGGCCCTTATTACTCCAAATAAATATTTTATGTATTTTTCTAAGACAAGACAATCCTCATAAAAATCCTCAATTTTTCCAAGTGCAGATGTTCTTGGGCCATTTCCAGGGTACCATTAACTGGACCATTGCTAACCTAACAGGACCTTTTTTAATGGAGTTGTATCGTATGTGAAAACTGTGAGGCTCCATAAATAAGTAACTTTTTTTTTTTGTGATTTGGGTTGGTTTGACGTACGTTTTTACTGTGTCCACAGATTGGATTTTATCCAAAAAAGATATGCATCTAGAGAATATCAATAACTAATGATTTCCAACATCTAGAGCATGTATAGCTACATACAATAGGATGCTAAGTAAAACCCCCAGATTAGTCCTGAAATTGCCAAAGTTAAGGGATTAATATTACGCTATATGTAATGTAACATTGGTCATCATGTACTTTTTTGTAAAAAAAAAACAGCTGTGGGAAATCCCCAAAAGTAAATGTATAACATTGGTATAGGCGCATTGTTGTAGATTTGTCCAACAGCTCCTGGAGTCGGGGAGCTGAGGTTTGCTTGGCGATGAGCGGAGTTTAAGGCCGTGAGGCGGAACAAGGCGATGCCCACAGCTGTCCAGCTCAGACCGGTCTTAGGGGGGCGTCCGTAGGGGGAGAAACTCATGGAGACAAATGAATGAAATCAAAGACAAACACATGAGTAACACCATGAACCAGAACATAGGGAAACCCAAAATAGGTGAAAACAGGACATATTTTGGGGGCTAAAACACATAAACCCTCAAATGTCCTGCTCAACTATGTGGTAGATACATAGAATACACTAAAGAAAGTGCACTTAAATAAAAATATAATTAAGTTTAGGTGTTTGATGCCTAAACTTAGCAGTTATGACATTTCTTTTCATATATTTCACACTTTTACTATTACGTGTCATCTCCCACTATGGTTGTTATTACTCCACATAAGTATTTTATGTCTTTTTCTAAGACATGACAATCCTCATAAAAATCCTCCCTTTTTCTAAGTGCAGATGTTCTTGGGCCATTATCAGGGTGGAGCCTTCAACATACCATTAACTGGACCCTTGCTAATATAACAGGACCCTTTGTGTTGTTTGCGAATACTGTGAGGCTCCATAAATGAGTAACATTTTTTTTTTGTGATTTGGGTTGTTTTGACGTACGTTTTTACTGTGTCCACAGATAGGATTTTATCCAAAAAAGGTATGCATCTAGAGCATATCAAGAACAAATGTTTTCCAATCATCTATAGCATTTATAGGTACATGGAATAGGATGCTAAGTAAAACCCCCAGATTAGTCCTGAAATTGTCAAAGTTAAGGGGATATTATTACGCTATATGTAATGTAACATTGGTCATCATGTTCTTTTTCGGAAAAAAAGAGCCCAAAAGTAAATGTATTATATTGGTATAGGCGCATTGTTGTAAATTTGTACAACTTTTCGATGACTTTTTGTTTTTCAAAACGCGTACACCTTTTCACTTAACATCCAGAAAACGTATTAGCATTTCCATCCCCTTATGAGCGTGCATTGTGCTCCTCAGCTCCCTGAAAAAGCCGTTAAATATTTTTTTATGAAACCGTCTCACAAGAGAAAGAGAGAAAGGGGAACAACTCCCCATATTTGTTCTTGTTCTGCTCGGTAGATGCTTTGTCTCGATTGTGTCCAGAGCTCGGCTAAGTGTCGGCCTCTTCAGGCATTATTATTGCAAAGGTGGATTCAACCAAAAGTCATCATCTTTTGTCAAACGGCCTACCCTTTTATCATGTCCCTCAACCATATCAACGTTCTGGAAAAAGCACTGAACAGTGGGTTTCTTCTTAACCCGCTAACACAAACATTCAGACTAACCGATGTACCATGTTTCTGCGTGTGAAATCTAAATGATACTGACAGGAGGTGCCGAGTCATTTGCGAAAAAGCTCTGATCAAGGCCTACGTGTACTCAGTCAACACTGCTATGTAAACTGGAGTTTTTAAAAACCAAATGCAGCTACTAGAAATCCTCTAAAAAGTCTTAATTTTCTTTTAAAATGCCCCTTTTCTTCACCGGCCTTGGTTTCACACAACAGTTATTTTCCCACTCAATTGAAAAAACGATGACCAAACTAATCTTGGCCTCTCGTAGATAGCGGAAGTTGCTGAAGCGTTTGCTCCTTATGGCCGCCACGTGCAACGGGGAGAGTATATATTGTTCTTTTTAAAAAAAAAAAGACAGAATCTGCTTTGCAAGCTTTAGAGGTTTCTTTGCTTCAGCACGCCTGATTCTCATCAAGGTGCTATCAGATGGGTTGAAGAGAGATTTTGAATAGATCCTTTTATCAGAATTTGTTGTTTAAACTGGGAAACTTCTAAAAACTTCTAAAACTTCTGCAGGAGAGGGGCAGACTGGAGTCGGACAACTCTTGTCTATCGTTTTTAATCAAGTTCGTCGCCAAATAATTCGGTTTTGATCAATTCCTCAAAGTGGCATGAAATTTAGCTGCGAAGCACCACAATACTTGCACTCATGCACTTTGTCCGACAGGAACAGGTTAGAAGAACTTCAGAGGAAAGAAAACAAGGATTTAACATGTTACAATCCTAACGAAGTATCTCGGGATATTTTTCTGTTTTCAGAAAACAGCCAAGCGCAGACTGTCTGGTTGTGAAATTTTATGCTCCGTTTCTCTTATCATCAGTGTGTTGAGTCAGCTCCATAATGACAACATCACCGGAACATGACCTTTACCTTTACCCGCCACAGCTCCCTGCATTGTTAATGAAGCACCGTCTCCTGTTCAGCCTCCCAGACACAGCCGGCTGCACAAAACACGTGAGTCGTGGGAGAGGAACTTTATGGCTTGTTTAGCTAATTGGTAGAAAAAAAAAGACTGAAGCAAACAACAACGATCTAGTGTTTATTTAAAAAAATTATCATTTTAAAGCTGGAAAAAGTAAAAAAAAAAACGACCACAATTCGTTCAAAACCTACTCTTGGTGAGAAAGTCAAATTGAATTCTTAGAGAAACATTCAGGATGGAGAAGATCCAGCATCTTACCAAAAACCGCCGGATAGAGAAGATAAAGGCAGATTTAGCAGAGGGGTTTTTGAAATTATGAAGTAATCTCTGTGTAATCCTGCAAGATCGCTGCATGCAAGAAATGGTAATCCCGTGTAATGACAGATGATCCTTACAAAGGTTCACTCTGTCATGCAAGAGAAAAAGCTGCGAAACAAAAATGAGAGGAAAAAAAAAGACACCATTTATGTATGCACCATTGAGTAAGTCATCATGACTTTCAGCTAAAAATGCTGCAATGGCACAACCGCGAACACGCTGAGTGAGAGCTACTGATTCTTGATATGTTCTGAATCCATTTCATTTTTAACAACAGATTAACCTTGATCCCCCCATATCTCTGGATTATCCACTCACTGACAAGTGCATATGGTGTGCTTTTCTGAAATGCATCCAAATCCACCATCGCAGATGCATTTATTCCTGTGCGTTCTCAATCCCCAGCCTTTCCTGCAGTAGGGCTGTAGACTGCAATGAGAACTAGCAAGAGAGATCCTTCATTTTAGCTTCTTTTAACTGACTCAGAATCAAAGTTTAAATTCCTCCCTTCACATATAAAGATCCTTATAACCAAGGTCTGTCATATCTAAAAAGAAAAACCCCAAACAGAGCCATTTGCTCTGAGATTGCAGGTGTATTTATGGTTCCTAGAATTTCTGAAATGAAAATTAGAGGCAGAGCACTTCAGTCATCATAACCTTCTTTGTGGAACAAGCTACCAGTGTACGTCCAGGGAGAAAACACGCTTTCAATCTTACACAATAGGCTTCAAACTCTCATTTGTACAAGGCTCATAGTGAACTCCCATAGTTATGCTGCTATTGGCCTAGACTACTTGGGTCTTCCCATGATTGCTTTCTTTATTTTACATGCATTTGACATTATTGTTGTGTACCAGTAGGTACCCCTTGCTTGGTGTTACGGAGTTTGTTATTTCCTATTTCCTGTCCTCTCTGGCCCAAGATGGCCGCCCTGTCCGAGTCTGGTTCTACCAGAGCGGTTTTCTTTCCAAAGTCGCCTTCTGCATACTCAGGATTGGGGACTGGCCTGTTTGTTTGTTTTTTAGCTTCTTTTTATATTTTCTTGGTGTGAATCTATCTAATTTGTAATGCAATTCCTTGAATTTAATTGGATTATGATTATATATTCATTTAGAGTGTTGGTTCACATTGCCTTTCGATGAGATCTGTAGCAGTTGGGTCTTAGCCAGATAAAACTGAACTGAAGGCTTTAATTTATTCAAGTATTACTTCGAATGTGATCTGAACTTCACACATCTTCTCCAGCGAGGAATCAGATTATTCCTCGCCCAGTATTTTTCTCCGGGCTCGTTCTTGTTCAGATGTATTTGTCGCTACTTTGTCAGGGATGTGTCTTATTCATTGATGCACAATCTGCAAATGTGACAAAGTCCCGGAGACCTCCAGCCCTGCAGAACAGCCTCAGGCTGCACATCCTAGTGAGAAACTTAGATAGAGAAGAGGTGCTTTGGGTTCAGTAGCTACATACCAATATGAACAGACCGAACTCTGAACATGCACTGTATTAAAAGCTGTGACCGGTATTATTTCTAGGATGCCTCAGGTCCCGGCATTTGTAGGGATAACACAATCCAGCATCCATGACAGCAGCACTCGACCAGCCGGCAAATTCCCCCCCTAAAACCATTTAACTTTCTCAGAAACAGCGTTGGAATTATGACACAGTTAGGCCTAAACTCCTGATCCAAATGTGATCCTATGGAGGAATTCTGCAGTACAAATCAGGAGGCTTTCGATCTTACGGTCGATAAGTGTGTGTTAGCGACACTCAATGAGGGGGTGATCCTGCTTAAAAAATAGAGAAAGAAGTGAGAGGTTAGCATTTTTAAGGCACACAAAACCATGAAGCTAGTTTGCCCATTTTACCTTCAATTTAACATCTCAAATCTAAATTTGTGAAGGCACTGAAAGACACACCAGATCTGATGTTGGAGGGTTAGGGTTTAGGGTTAGGGCAACTTTTTTGGGGCAGAGCTTTGGGATGATAGGAATTTGCTATCTGCTGATCTCTCTTTTGGATTAGAGAAGGACTTGCACTTGACACCTAAAAACAGCAGAGTCAGCAGAAAAGGGTGTGGAAGGGATGCTGGCGTCCGAGCCCCAGAGGTTCTGGTCACTCGTATAGATCTGTTCCATCAACAGGACCCCAGCGGTCCGGTCACTCCTATAGATCTGTTCCATCAACAGGACCCCAGCGGTCCGGTCACTCCTATAGATCTGTTCCATCAACAGCGGTCCGGTCACTCCTATAGATCTGTTCCATCAACAGGACCCCAGCGGTTCCGGTCACTCCTATAGATCTGTTCCATCAACAGGACCCCAGCGGTCCGGTCACTCGTACAGATCTGTTCCATCAACAGGACCCCCTAATGAGCTACGGCACACGGGTTTGCTCACCTTTATTTATGCTTCTCCTGGTTATCTGCTAACATGTAGCTGCCAGTGTGCAGGTAAATATCTGATCATTGATGTCTAATTCTCCGTTAATTAGCAGATTAGCCGATAAAGGTCTTACTCTGCCGTATAGTTTTATTCAAAGCGGGCGTAAGGCGCAACTGGGATCCATCAATTCTAAACATGTATCCTCCCCAGATAGTAAAGTTAATTGGCAATTTGATTAAATTTCAAGAACTGAATTGAAAAGTTGGGTATTCATCCCTCTCATATTACAAAGATACAGTCCTCTCTCTTCAGCCTAAGCGAGAGAAGTCTATTAATAAAAACTAATATGATTCTGAGTTCATTTTTAAAGCTGCTGAGCCATTTAATCATCGGCAGATGTGGCTGGTTAAAGAGGCAGAAGACAAAAGATCTCATTGGCGCACCGCTTTGAAATACTTCAAACTGAGCTACTTGGTCAGATTTAGGTGAATTTTAGACATAAAGCCACATATTGCTGCTATGCCCACGTATGACAGAAGCACCAGCAAAAGGAGAGGGACAGGCATCTTTCATAAATGGTAAAAAGAGGTTGGAAATTGTAATAACATGGAGCTGCGATGGCCTGTTGTGCTGAGGACTAAATGTACACTTATGCTAACCTTTGGAGAGCTCAGCAGGGCGCTGAAATTGGTCATGAAAATGTTCTTTTTAACTGAATCGTCCCTCAACCCACACACTCGCATGGAACAGATAAAAAGCCCGCTGCGACCATTCACAGTTTCCATTTTCTGTTTGTTGCAGGTTGAGATAACCCTATTTGAGAAAACAGGGGAGCAAGGGGATGACAAAAAAAGGAAAAATCCAGTTATGAAAGGGTTGCAGGAAAATTTACAATGACTGGAAGTCCATTTTAATTAAAAGGAAGCCTCTTCTCATCAGGTGCTAGTGGCTTTAGAGCCTGGCCTATAACCTGCAGGATTACGCTTTAATGGTGCTCAGGTGCAACACAGTGAATAAGAAGTATAAAAGTGGACATTTTGTCAGGAGATTTGAGGTTATTCAAGATTTGCCACACAGTTTGGATCCACGGTGATGTTTTTTTAACCGTCCAGAGGCTAAGTTTTGTCAGAAAAGTATATTCCTACAGACTACGGATGGAAGGTATAGGTTATCCGTTTTTATTAATCAGCATGTCGGTGTTCATTGATTAGTGATCAGCAATTAGTGATAACCCCTTTATTCAACTGTTCACTAAATAAATGCACTGACCAACTAAACCTATTTAGATCCAGGCTGTTCTTTAGCGTGTATTTTGGTTTTTTCCAATATATATGGGATTAGTAGGACCTAAAAAGTTTAATAACTAGACTCTGTTATGATTGTAGGATACGGTGGCTTTATCTTTATGTTTAAAAAGGGTAATTGTGTATTTTAAAGTTGTTTTCTTGCAATTTGGCTCCGAAGGTCCAAGTGACTTAATTAGAAACATTTTCACAAAACAAAAAGTCATGATTGGGTGAAAATGTACCGAGCCATTTAAGCATGTTCAGCATCACATTGCCCGACTCACTGGTCAGGCAATGTGACTGACCAGTGGGTCAAAGTCTCATAGTGCAGAGAGGGAAAAATGCAATGTCCTCATATGATAGCGCAGGGTCTCAGGAGTTTAATAATGAATTGATACTTTAGTTTATGGTATGTCATCGCTCACTAATGGCTTTCCAGAATGTCCATATTATTTGCATTACTATTAGTTAACTAACCAGCCCCATTGCCTTTTAAATTTGTTTTTTCCATAAACGTATCTCTGTTAATGATGTGACATAACCACGGCCATAAAAACCTGGTTTTTGGTTCTGGTTATTGACACAAAAACAGGATTTTTCTCAGCACAAATGCAACACAATCATCGGGGGAGAGGAAAGAGTTGGGCCAGCTCCAAAACGAACACATTTCACTATTCAAACAGCACCTGTTCAGTAATGATAGATCAACAGTGTGAAAAGCTCGAGATGGCATATTTAATTAGATGTTTACACCAGGAGTAAGTTCAGCCATATGGGTTAGATCATTGGACCAAATGTATTTTGGTTCTTCGTCAGGGCAACTCAGTTGTTAAAGTAATGCTCAAATCACAGTAAAAATAGGTCAGAATTCAACAAATCATAGAAAAGCTGCATAGAATAGGTTAAAGCTGCTTTATCATGATATCAGAAAAAAATATTGACAAAAAAAGGAGGGATTAGACCCTCACTGAATGCTGAACAGTTGTAATAAGAGCTTTAATAAGCAAGCAGTGATTTACAACACATGGATCCAGAAAGGGAAATTCTCCTTCCCTTTTAATGAGCATCTTGTGGAGGCATTTGAGATGATCTCTGTACCGAGGATGTGAACGTTAATGTGTAGATGGGTGAGGTCTTAAGGAAAGATTTGGCTGTTGCTACAAGAGCCTCGGGGCAAAAAAAACACAAGTTCGTAAATTGTTTCTGTACGAAATCAGTAAGAATATATATATATATATATATATTTATTTTTAGGATTATTGCTCCTACAGAAACCTTTTTTTTATCCTTTAAATGTCTCTATTTGGAGATTTATATTTTATATATTTTTTTCCTATTGTTTATTTGTGTCTATTTTGTATTCCTTTACATGGCAACAGGATTATGGGCACAGGACAAAGGGCTACATTGTAAGTGGTAAATGGTCTAATTGTGTCACATCTGAGCACAGTTGTTATATGAAAGTCTATTAGGAACAGGGGAGGTGCTTCTGGGTGGGCTGGGAGGAGAGACCCCCCTTGTGTCCAACCTGTCCTGCAGGTTTTAGATGTTTCCTATGCTCCAATACAAGGGAAGGAAAGGAAGATGTCAGAATCTGGAACAATAGCCACACCGGCCTCTAATAAGAAAAATCATCAAGACTGATTCCTGTCATTTACAAACTGCAACATATTACTATATAATAGAGAATATGTTTGAGGTTTACATGATCATAGAAGTTATAAGAAAGGGAGATAAATAGATAAATACAACAGATAATGGAGAATATTTGCCTCATAGTTTCTTGTGCTCTATTTCTTCTCTCTCTGTTTCTGTCTATTATTAACATTCCATTATTATTATTGTTTTTATCATTTTTATTAAGGTCATATTAAGGCCATAATTCATTGAGATAATTAAGTAAGATTGCTCTTTCTGCTTCATTCATGGACAAAGTCAGTGCACTATTAAGCCACATTGCCTTCATGTATGGTGGATGTACTGGATTGTTTGATTCAATTATGCTCTGGTTCTCCCGGTAAAGGCTACATCTGTTATGATCGGCCGAGCTGTAAACAAAAATCCTATTAGTTTTTGATATATGGT
>CAJRST010005557.1:1090121-1106215 GCA_907169785.1 Menidia menidia | reverse complement strand
TTTTAATTAAAGATTTTGTTTTACCTTAAAAACGTGTCTGCTTTCTTCTCCTAATGCATAATTACTTGAGGAATGTATAATATAATACAATATAATTATGGTATCATAATGTTGGCTAGTGAAATATAATACCTCAATTATATTAAGGCCCTATTGAAGCCCTGAAACTCAGGTGAAAAACGCTGCTTATCAATTAATCGAAAGTCGATCGATAAGATAATCAACTAACGATTAATGAATTAATCGATAATTTGCATCCCTACACAGCATACATTCAGCGTTAAAGTACCTACCGTTAGCAGTGATGACATAACCGGACGGGTGGCCCCGCACAGCCGGGACTCTGGACCTAAAGAAGAATAAAAACAACACAGCTATGAGCTTTCACCTTCTCAGCATGAAGCAAACTTAGTCAAACCAGTCAAACAATCAAACATTCTCTGCAAATTCTTTTAACAATGGGAACATTTTTTATCGATGACTTGGATTAAAATGATTTCATAACACATTTTGTTTAAATATTACGGCTATTTATCATTTTTTTAACAATAACTTTTTTTACAGGCGTCTAATTATTTCTAGCTTTGTGGAGCACGGACTCACAGAGACAGAAAAACATATTACACTGCCGTTTAGAGAGGGTTTATGAGCAGCTAGGTTAGGGGTGAGGTTAAACTGGGTTTGGGTGTTTACCTGGTGGGACGGAGGTCTTTTTAAACAGCTACTGCCGTCCTCTCTCTGCTGGGGGTCAATTTAACGGGCGGGGCGAGGGCAGGCTCTTTAAACGACTGGGAGAGGGTCACATGACCGGAGAACAGAAAGAGCAAAGACAAGAAGAGAAAGAGACCCCTCCCACCCCCACCCCCCCCTCCCCCATCCTCCTCTCCCACCAGCCCCCCTAAATTCTCATCTCACGCCCACTCAGCCTCCGTATTGGACTCAACGTGGCCCCCGGCGGAGATCAGTGGGAGGTGGGGGGGGGGGGTTTCTGCCGGGGTAAACACTCAACAATTTATGGCGTGTTTGCTTACGATGCTTGACGTAAACATCGAATTATAAGAGCAAACAGAGCGGATAGAATTTCAAGAGTGGCGATGTGGTTATCGCTAAATCCCCTAAACCTCAACTGAAGAGACGTCTCATGAAAAAGCATCACGCTCGAAAGTAAATAAGGGAGGACTCTTATCAGGCGGCCGAGGCCTTCTGCAAGGTCACAGCCGTCACTGGAGCTTTTGCCGTCCGAGTATACCTTTTTTTTGTTCACACCAACTTTCGTTTCCACCCAGAATGTCCAATTTCCAATGTGGTGTGTTTTGTTTTTAGCATTTTTTTCTTCCCCAGCATCATGATTGTTACTCTAACGTGTTACAGGCTCTTAAATATTCCCCATGTGTCAAGCATTTTCATTTGGCTATGTTAGTTTAAATTATAAATCTTTTTAAGGAGACCCAAGTATTCTCTTCAACACAAGGTTTGTTATTTTTGTTTTTTCCAAAACATTTATTCGGCATCAACAAAGAAGGAAAATATTAAAGGGCTTACATAAGCTTAAAATGAATATAGTTGAACAAACCTCCAAACGGATAGATGATTCAGGACGTTAAAACTTAAAAAGGACTGAGCTGACAAGATTGGACAGGTACTCGTTTGAAATTACAAAAAGACATCAAAATTACTTATTGAGAGCATCTCATGAAAAGATAAATAAATAGAAAAAAAACACAGATATTAAAAACTCCAAACCGTTCGGCTGCTCTTAAATAAAGCTTGTGCAGCTAGTACTTGATGCATTTGGGGGTATGAGGGATGAACACAACTACACAGGCTTTTTAGAGTTAAACAGCTGGCAATATTCACAGTTGCACACCATGCTTTTATAAGCCCTTTAACACTAACAAACTATTATTTTACAAAAAGGGAGGAAACAGCGATACAATGACTCTTCTCTCTCTCTCTTTTTTTGTTTGTTTTTGAGTTTGCAAATGTTTAATTTACAAGGGGACACGACTTTCACCAATTACCCTTCAGAAAAAGATATCTACAGTTAGGAACCTTCCTAGAACTAGGCTACTACATTTCAGAGGCCGAGGTCTAAAGAGTAGAGGGTGATAAATAAAGCTGCGCCGGTTGTCTTGGACCGCGGCGTACAGGAATAATTACGGAAAATTGCCTGATACAATGCCATTTTCCACATTCACATAGCTGAGAGGGAAACTTATTAAGCTATCTCGACGCTAAGCCAACTCCCCCAGAGATATGGGGAGATTACTAAAATTTCTTTACATGTTTGTTTTTTTTACCACTGGGACTATGTTTTTGATAATGGGGGAATCCACGATTGAAAATAATGTTGCAGTTTAGTTTTTGATTCTACAAAGGTGGGAACGTCCATAAAAAATCCATTACTTGGGTTGAAACGGCCATGAGGACTCGGGTGCTGGTCGTATAAATAGTTCAGTATCTGGAGTACGGCTGATCTCTGAACACTCCCTTGGTTGTTCGTGCTGTAGGAGCCTTGCCACGGTTGTTTGCCCACTCCTCCTGACCTGATTAAGAAGAAAGAAAAAAAAAACAGATGGGGAGTGATTATTACAATGCCACACTTCAACCCTTTACTTGTAAGAATACTTGAAAGTCTTTGGAGTTCCTAAGTAAAGTAAATATTCCCTCTGATGCAAAAAGAAAGAAGACACTTGGGAGTGGTCTGGTATCGACTTTGCTTCAAAAAACAAAAGCCCCCTTCTGAGCTGAAAATACAAATGGCGGCTCATGCCATGAAGCTTGACTTTCACCTGGAAGGATTCATCTCAGATAATTGAATGAGAAGATCAAATAGCTACTTGAAAAGGACCCGTTTAGTGGCTCCTAGCAAAAAGGTCACAATTACCATTAGCCCAAATCAGGGCTGTTTGCCCCCTGCTACTATCAATGTGAAAGTGCCACTATTGACGGCCCCCTTTGTCTGATCTCCAGCCAACGCTGAGACTTCCCCAGAGCTACGGCTCACAAAGCTTTTTTCTTTCCCTTTTTCTTTTCTGGGTACAGGCTCTCTGTTGGCAGCACATAGCCAATACCCTTTAATTAAACCTGTCACCCTTCCACTGACAGTCACTTTGAAGAAACACACCAAGGTAACCTTGTGCCTTGAGAACATCAGGAACATCAGCGCTGTTTATCTGTTTCCTTTGAGCTGTCGCGTCTCTTCTGCGTGACCCACGCAGCATTATTATCACCACCGCTGCTTTATGTCTTTTGCGTGGGTCCAGAGCTCTCTAATGAGCTGAGGATGCTCCACTGTGTGGTCAGGAAAGTTGGAAAAGTTTTTAAAGGGTTTTACTTATTTCAACGACCTTCATTAAAAAAAAAAAAAAGACTACGAAAAAAAAAGAACCATTATGAACCATACCCTTTTTTAAAAATATAATCAGGAATACGGGGAATAATTGCAGTGTTTTACTGAAGTGTGATCATAATAAAGGAAAGAAAAAGACTAGACAATTCTAACAAGCTTGAAAGACCATTTAGTGTGAACACCTTTATAGTCTAAAGCAGTCCAAAACCCTGTAGACAACCTTTCCTGTCTTTATTTAAAAGTAGCTTTCTGTGATAGTTCTCCAGGCTTCTTGAAGGCCATTCCAAAGCTCTTAGGACGTTAGCTGCCTTTTTGTTCAGTTCTCTGTCAAGATGATTCCAAAGTGCCTCAACAATGTTGAGGTGTGGGCTCTCAGGAGGATACATTCCTCCATCAGACTTGTTTCCACTTATTATTGTCTTCGGTCATCTGGCATACCCTGACCTTTTTCCCCTGTTTCCTTCTTTAAGGAAGGCTTATTGACAGTGACCCTTCCATTAGGACCGTTTCTGATGAGGCTTCGGTGAACAGGAGAAGGATCAAGTGAAGGCCCAAATGCTTATTTTATGTCCTTTGTCAGGTCTTTGTTGGATTATTTTCCAATTTTGAAGGAAATCACTTTGGGATTTTAAGTATGAAAGCTCCTCTTTTGTCCTCCACTTGTTCAGTGTCATAATCTTTAAGGAGATACTTCATATCAGCTGCTATATGCAAAGTTTTTAGGCAATATTGTTTTGGGAATTACCTTAAAAATAGCACTTTACAACATAAGTTGTAATTTGTATTCTGCTGACGATGATTCACTTTAGAAAACTGTATAAAAAAATTGTAACATGGTGGAAAAATAAAGGGAAAGCAAATTGTCGAATTTGTGTACCTCCATCCATCGTCTTAAAGCTACTTGAGGCCGAGTCGCAGACTCAATAAATTCTGGGACTGACCTAGGGGACCCTCTTTGTTGGTCAATTGAAAGTCATTCTCTTTGAACTCTTTTAACTTCCCTGAGTTTTAGCTTCAGCTATCACTAACACTGCAACCTTTTTGGACACTTAGTTCCTGCCAGTTTCCTCTCGCAAACTGTTTCGGTTAACCAGCTCTGTCTGGCAGGTTTCCCCACCAACACATCCAACTCACCACCAGGTCTTAGCAACGTTCATCACCCAAGTGATAACACAACTACGACATCAATACCTGACCTCTGGCCTTGGCACCACTTACCAACACGTATGAACCGCCCTGTTCTCAAACATAATTGACAGTCTGTGTATGGCACAGGTTATCAATAAAATTTCAAACAGCACCTGGGATCATATCAGGGGAAATGTTGCTCCCGTTTACACCTCTCCAGATCACTACATCATGGCCACACTGGTGATGAGGTCTACCAGAAGAACAGTACTGCAGGGATCTGAGAAGCAGCCGTTAGCTGTCAGAAGGCTTGTGCAGAACTTAACAACCTTCTGAAGAGAAATTCAATCGAAACCTAGTTTGCTGTGAAGAAACATCTCAAATCTACAGGACAGCAGCCATTTAGGCCCAGATTTGCAAATCCTTGACCTATACGGTCCAGGAAAACGAGGTAATCCCAGGTAATCGGAACTGTCAAAACTTTACCTCCTGCCATTTGAATTTTTCAGAGTCCATATTCTTTCCAGGAGTTTGGTGCTCTGGCTTATGTGGCTAATTATCTCTACCTCACACACCAGCTCAGGCTTTCTCCTTACAGTAACCTTAGTTTTTGTCCCCATGAGTCCATGGGAAAGCGGTTCCTTTGGGCTGTGCATGGACGAGCCCCAGGACCCAATGCTGGGCCACTGGAATCAAAAAGTGGGTGCTATCCCTTCCCTGGTAAATTGGCTCTTCTACACTTGTGGCACTCCAGGTAGGTCCTTGAATCACCCTTAGCCTGATCTCTCCCATGAAATGAGTTAACCATGGGAGACCCTACTAGTTACCCCCCTCAACCACATAGTACTCAGGACCATGGGGATATTTTACAGATACCTCTTTTTTTTATATAGAAATGTATGATACAGGCCATGAGGGAGAATATAATACCCAACTTTCTTTCTACTCTTTTTATAATACACTTTAGAAAACAAAAAAATAAACATTTTAATAATTTTATTACTGACTTTGATTCTTATGAATGCATTAAAACTAATGTCACAGGAAACTAACAGGTGAACACTTAAAGAATAAATTATATATCCAACTAATTTATTGTATAACAAAGTCACGACAACAACAATAATTCATTCATTTCAGTTGAGTTCACTTTAATTATATAAACCCGATCCACCAAAAAGTTATATAAGGGCACTTTTCTGGGAAAGGTCAATACAAGTCTAATTTGACACAGTCCAGTGCCATCCAATTATAAGCCAGTTCAATCCAATTAGTTGCTCTCCAATAACAACAATTAATAGATTCTTTCTTTACCCTAACTCCACCTATTCACTACCTTTTACTAAATTTGGCTGTGTAGATCCTGCGTAATTATGCTGACAAACATGTGCATGACACTGAAACACCCCCCCCACCTCAGCTCCGCCTCGGCATCTGTTTGTAGTCAGTCACTTTATTCATTTATTTTTCTCCCATTCTTGTGTTATGAATAATACATTACGCTAAAACAGAATCCAACTGGAGAACTGAATTCAGCTGAAGAGGCAACATCGGATTCTACCCTTTGCACCCTCATTGTGATCATTTTAGAGAACTGAACTGCATGTGCCAAAACCGTACTCTGAATAAGTCAAGTTCACACAGAGGCCACACATACAACACGTTATAAAAAATGAATGGGCCTTCAGCAGGAGTCCAGTGGTGCAGCACCGTGATCAGACCAGAAGCTCTACAGAAAATCTGACCTTGGCCCATTTCTTGCACTTCTTCTGTCTAAAGCCGACGGTGGTTTGTTGAACACTGTTTCAGCGGTGTTACCGGAACTGTGCTGTAATTGGACAGTTGGACTTATCCATTCTTCCACACAGACCTGATAAAGTGCTCCTAAACTGAGGGCAGGAATTCGGAATGTCCTAATCGGAAAGCGGCCCCGTTTGAACAGATTTTCATTGCAAAGAGAAAATTGCAATGGTTCACTGTTAGCTGCGGGTCATCTGCATTTAGAAAGCATTCAGATCCCGGTTTCTCCGTCTGTTAAAGTTTATTCAGCTCTTTGGGGGTGTCCTCATGTGCTTTCCCTTCACACCGGCTCACCCCCTGCTTTTAGTTAGTTATCAGCTCCCTCATTAAACACTTCCTTCATTCAGAGCCAGATCCTTGTCTTCACTGTTTGCCATCAATTTGTATTCTGCTCATGAGCTTACATGTGGATTGTCCACCTCAGCATTTTACGACAGAAATGTGTTTTATTTAGGTAAAGAAATATTAAGCTAACTAAAGTTTGGAGTGGGATTTTGTGTCTGAATTTCACATTTTTAACAGCTTCTTTTGTTTTGAAAGATAGAGATAATGTGGTAATGGGATTCAGCTTTAATAAGCCCGGTCACTTATAATCAAATTGAAATGTGTTTAATCTCAGTCATGACTTGTTATAAAAATTTATATTTAGAAAGCTTAAAATGAAAAGTTTAAACATACAGTATATGCAGGACATTCAGTAAAACTTCTCCTGAGGATGCCTAAACATACACATTTTCCAACATCCAAAGTGAAATACTTTTATATTTTTATTAAGGAGTTCAGAAATGGTATAAATTCAGGAAAATATCTACATGTTAAGTTTCAGTTTCTGCAGATTGGGTAAGTGTCGAGGTCTACTCTTGTAATCATTTTCAATTTCCAGGAGGCACTGCTTCCACCTATTAACCTAAATGAAGAGGAGAGGTTCTCATTTGCGACAAATGGCTCTTAAACACGCTCATGCTGCATGTTTAGAAAACAGCTCTCAATTATGAAGGTGCTATGGCAACTGAGATAAAACACGGCGGAGTCAGTGACACCGTAAAAACTGGAGGAAGAGAGGTCTGCAACTCACCGTAGGAGTCGTAAGATTCCCCACTGAGTCCGTATTCATAGTAGTCATCTGAGCTGTAAACAGACAGAAAAGGGAGATTATTATCAGCTTGTTAGCAGATAAATTGCACATTCGATGTGTAACATACCGCAAAAATCAACAAGATATCTTTCATGTTTATACAAGCTAAAAAACGCCTTTATCATATTGCAATTATATCTAATGGATGCAGACACAATGTAGGTGTTTATCATTCACAGCTACATATTGTTTGAAACTAAAGTTAAAAAAAAATAAAGTCGGAAGAAAAGGACACAAAAAAACCAGCTTTCAATCAATCAAAAGTTTGGACCCATTTGTGGCTCTACAAGGCAATTTCCTCCTCCATATTTCGGCACAAGCTTCCTGTTCCATAAAGTTGCATATGGAGATGTATGAGAGGTGGCAGCATTAATGAAAAATAAAAAGATGTAGAGGCAAGTTGCAAGGCGCTTCATTTCAAGCTTATTTATTTATTTATATATAAATATCTATTTCTTTTCTCAACGTTTTGCTGGTGAGACGCTGACAGGACAATCCGGCGTCAGTATGGCTCCGTAACAGCGCTATCATTCAGGAGAGGCAATTCATCATAAGGCTGCCAGCCAGCCGACAGCAGCCATCACAGCTGCCCCCCCCCCCCCCCCCCCCCCCCCCCCCCCCCCGCCTGTCAGTCACTCCTCCAGCGACAGCAGCACCTCAGATTAGAGCTGAGAGCGCCATCCCAAACCCCCGAACACCACGTCAACGCCGGCTGACTGCTGAGGGCACGGAGGTGACAGCTCCTGACACCACAGAAGCCACAAATTAGATTTTACCCTTGTTAAGTTGCTTTTTTGCTCTGTAATCCCTACAAGCCAAACCTAAGATGCCAAGGGGGTGAAGCATTCCTCTCCTTGATTAAATTAGTTCGCGCTTTTGCTCTGGAATCAATTTCTGCTTTATAAATCTTTTTGGTTTCATAACGGGTTGGCAGATGCCAGGAATAGGCAAATATAGCAGGGTGTACGATTTGTCAATTAGCATTTACGATAGCACTGGAAACAATCGTTAGTTTGTAAGTGGGATGGAGGTGGAGAAAGACGTCAGGATAGCATGTGCTTTCCACCAATTAGGGCCTACATGGATGGTAGGACATCGGTGAGTCCAACAGTGCCATGTATGAGGAGAATACTGGAGAGACAGTCTCAAGTGGGATGGCATGAAAATCAAGCTTAGTACGTAGAAGAAAATCAATCAGTAGAGGGATAGAAAGTTTATAATATATAAAGAAAAAATCCAATAATCAGGAAAAAGGCACTAAAGCGTTTAGGTAGGTGGTACCAGGACTTAAACAACAGAACAGGTAGTGGAGTTGAGAAAGCATTTGCAGAGGGGCTGGATGGAATAGATAAAGCAGGGCCTCCGGGAAAGTGGAAGCTGTGGTTGCCACAATGTGGAATTTTTCCAAGGTTGATGTGGCCACTGTCTGTATGAGATTCCACTATCTGCTGGAGGCTTGGCCCAGGCAAACCGGTTTGGAGTAGAGCAGGTCTCAAAGAGAAGAGCAAGCTTGTTGTGGGGCAGGTTTGTAGGCAGGGGGAAAAGCCAAGGGGTAGCCAGTAGCTCTAAGCAGGAGCCGGGGTTGAATTATGAAGAAAAAACTCAGGTATGTGGAGTATGGAGAAAAGTAGGATTAGATTTTTGGATTGGGGAAACAACAAACTATTCTTAAATGAAGAGCCACAATGTTTTTCATGCTAAGAAACTCTCTTCATGCTCTGAGGCGTGTTTTGTCAGGCTGTAGGTCAGTCTGTCACAAGGCCAGTAAACATGGAGGCATAGTCAAGTATTGAGAATACAGGCAAAGGAAGGTTAACCTAGGAAAGTCTAAGGCAAAGTGTGTGGCAATTTTAAAGTAGGGGAGAAAGGTTTAAAAGCCAGGGAAGCCTAGAGGATGCTTGTGATTGAGAGATGCAGGTAGGTTTGTTGCCTGGCAAATAACCTCTACAAGTCTGAGGCTGGATATATGTAGCTTTGTGGTTGAGGAAAACAAAGAGAGTCTATTTTATAGAGCTGACTGTTCTCTGAGAAGACCAAGTAGAAAAAGTGCGTGAGAGTAAAAAGCTTAGATATGTAGAATCATGGGCAGAAGCAGAGCTGAGAGGTTGGAAAGTTAAAATACGTCCAGTGGAAGTAGAACGTAGAGGATTTGTTGCAAAGTGTGAAACGGTGTAAGGGAAATGGTGAAGGATGTGTCAAATGAGGCAGTAAGGTCCAGTCAGTGGATTTGGACTAGGAGTGGCAACAGTAGCTGGGGGTCCAGTTGGGAGGGCACTTAGACAGGCCTGAGAGAGAAGAGGAAGACATCCAGGAAGAGGGAGTATTAAAATAGAGGGAAAAGTCAGAATTGGCTTTTGAAACCAGATGGCTACCTTAGATGAGTTGGCTTGTTTCTGCTGTTATTTTTAACAACTGTGTGTCTGTTTAGTATTTGTAGAAGGCCTTTTAGGTCCATATTTAGCATTTGTAGTCTTAAGATTAGTTTGTTTGCCGAGTCTGCTAGTGTGTGTTGTCCTGTCTCCACCTCCTGTACCCTCTATAGCTTTATTATCCCCTGCCCGATCAAGGGTAAGAATTCTTTCTTTTATCTTTTTGTCTTATTTATACCCCCTACCCGAACCAGGGTTTGAATTCTGTAGATGACATGTTCTCCTTATTATGCATATGAATGATAGGTATCTTAAAATGATGCAGCTAAAGCAGTTTGCTCATCTGGGTCAGCTAAGCATTGATTGGGCAAACTTTTGTCTTTGCTAGCATGGATCCCTCATTGGATAATGAACAGAAACGCACAGCAGGATGTAAAATGAAAGATTTTCTATTAGACATCACAATTTTTAGTAAACATAAAACCCATTTAGCCTCCATTTCTGGGGGCTAAGTGTTTAAATAACCAGCAGAATGCTACTGCTAATGGAACTGGGAGAATCTAGTTGCTGTTTTTGTCATGTCAAGACAGTGGTGTTGTTCTAACTCCCCTTTACAAGAAACAAAGAGTGATTTCTGAATCCCTTTTCCCGAAGGACGAGCAGCACGAGCAGTTGAGGGAAGGGTACCGGTTTGAAAGCATGACTCCCTGAAGAGGCCCGCGACTAAGACTGGGCTTAGCATGAATTTTACAGCAGTAGATAACTACAAACAATGCCGAGAGAGCGGAGGCAAACAAGGCCGTTCTCCTGGGCCTCTCCCCCCCGAAAGAAGCGTGACCAGCTGCTGTCCTTTCCCGTTAGCCCGCGGCGGAGGCGTCACCCCGCATCTCTGATACATGTCAAGTCCCAGAAATATCCCCGACACCACTGAGAGGCAGAGGAGGAAACACAAAAACATATCACCACTGGATGCGTGTTTTGACTCATCACCATGCGGGCCCCCAGACAAGAACTGACAGATAATTAAATAGCTAGATTTTCTGAAAAGTGTCATTATATGTATCTGTTCATGATAAGTAGTCCTCAAGTTAAACATCGGCTTTCTTGCTGACGGTAAATCAATTTTTTTACACTTCACGGGTGCTTGCACACATCCCGAGCTATTCTGGGCTTTGCTGTAAACTCTCTGTATTATTTGCTAACAGAAACACCCAGATGCAGCACCTCAATAGAAGCTACGAGGCACTGCTTATTTACATGCTTTTGAGATTAATTTCTTTTCTTGTGTGTGCTGTACCAAATCTGAAGAGGCTGGATTCCTGCAGTCGCTATTTGTCCTCATAGTGGAAGGCATGGATGCTAGTGTTTTGTTGTGCTTAGAGCTGTGCAAATATCTGTTTGCGATTTGCTGTCCAAGTAAAATCAAACTGAACGAGCAGCTATAAAGGTCTATAAAGGTCTGCTGCACTAAATGCACCAAGGACAGTTAACTCTTTTTTTAAATTAAGTTTGAGTATTGCTCAGTGGTGCCTATATGTGTATGTAACTTTTCTTCTGTGTGAAGATAGCCTGTCTAACTGCTGTTTTTATGGGGAATACACATATAACCAGAAGCTTGTAGCATTGTGCTAGAATTTAGGAATAAGAGGTTTTAAATGCTCCGTTTCTGTACTGTTGTTTTTAGCATAAAAAATAACAGCTGAAACAATTATGAAATAACGAGGACAAAACATGTGTAAATGTTATTGTTAAAAAATCTAAATTAAATAAACTTCACTTTGTTTTTCCCAGTGAGCTGATCTGATATCTGTCAGTTGGAGTTTTGCCTGGACAGTGTTTCTCAGTTACCTTGTTTTTTTTTTTTACTTTGTGGCCTTAAATGAAATCCTTACCTCTGACTTTTTAGACCTAGTTTTATTAACTAATCACTCATTTCTGGTGGATAGTAGGCTTACACAATATCTCCATGGCAACATTAGCCTGCATGATACACACATCGCAGAGACTGCTGAAAGTGCAATAAGTCTGAACTGCAATATTTGCATATTTTAAGGTAGCGAAGTGGCATTCTTCCAATTTCTGAAGTGCATTCGTGCTCTGTGTGTGTCAGTGGCCAATCGAATGGCGTCTTGATTTTCTGGATGCTCCCTTATGTCGACACAAGTTGATGGCTGATGGTAGAGAGAGGAGTGATGGAAATGTGGACGCAGAAAGAGTTCTGGCAACTGCATGAAAGACACGGTACACCCAGTAAAGTCTGCAAATCATACCTCATCTTCGCAAACTTTAAATGCCATCACGTTTTGTTGCATGCTGTCCTAATATCGTGCAGCTCTATCTGAGCGGCTGATGACATAGAAAAACACTTCTTTAACTTTAGAGTGGCACTGACATTTAGAGCAAGAGTCAGTTGCCACCTGTATCATAAAATAATATTAGTTTTAAAACTGGTTGGATTCGGTGGATGGGCAAATTTGGACAAAAACTTTTGAAAACTTCAGGTGTCACATCCTTTTATGGCCTATACATTCATCATCACGCCGGTGGAGGGGGCGCAGCTGGAAGGTGAGCGGGAGCGTGAGAGGAGCAGCCCGGGGTGGCTCTCCAGTGAGATGTCACCCCGTCATAGGTGTGAAAGCGCTTTGACTTTCTAAATAGGTCAGCCTCTGATTTGACATTCATTAGCAGAAGTCGTCCGCTGCTTTGTCTCCCTCAACTTCAGAGGCTGGGAATAAGAAGAATTAAAAAAAGAATAAAAAAAAGAATAAATACATAACCAAAAGGAGAAAACATCCCACTCATTTGCTATTTGTGTCTCTCATTAGACATCTGATCGCAGGCCTACTTTTCTGCCGGTAAAGGCCCCGGCTCTCTAATTCATCTGTCATCTCTGTAAATGCTCCATCTTAAACACTGATGTTGCTGTTCCAGGGCACCACCAAACAGATGGCCGTGTTAAATCTGAATGATGTAGTACACGTCCCTCGTGGACTTTGTTTCCTTCCATCGCCATTACTCTTCCAAGTCCTCTGTGATAAATTTGAGGAAATCTAGCAGGACATTACAGCGGGCTGCACGGATAAAGCCACGTGGAGAGCAGCCGCTTTTCTTCTGTTAACCTACTTTCTGCTTATTGCTCACTTTAACCACTCTCGCCCGAGAATCCCAAAGCAAAGAATACTTCCCTTGAAGGTTCTAGTGTAATCATGTTTTTCATTCATTCTCAGCACAAGGTTGAAAAGTAAAACGGTGATGAAAAATACCCCTCGCTGAATGCTCTGATTATCCTGGCTTGGTGATTTCATCCACAGATAATATTACAATGAGGACAGATGGGGAAAAGAGAGCTGCCTTTCCTCCCCCTCCCCACGGTTTTCTACGAAATGAAGCCCACGTCGTTTCAAATGAAAACCTCAGCTACGGACAGACTGGTGATTGCAGAGTGGGGTGGCTGATTGCGCAGCTATCTCCCCGCTGACCCCCCGCCGGACAGACACAAAGAGGGTCCAAATGGCCAATAGCGAAGATTCGACTTTTAAAATGAAAAGTTTCTGGGCACTATTTATGTAACTCCATTTGCTTTTAGGAAGCAAAATGAGTTCTAAGAAAACACGGGCTGTCTGCAGGTTTGCTTTGGGCTCTGAACCGCCACTCTGTGCGTCTGCGATTTAACGTCATTAAATTAACAATACGTGATTTAATTTTTTTCCCCGTCTTGAGACATCGTTGAGAACTGTAAATACCCTCCCCCCCCTCCCTGTTTGGCCCAATTCCCGCCGCAGCGTCTGCCACTCACTTTGAGGAGCTGTCTACCTCTAAAACAGCGTCTCTGAAGCCACGGTGGGGGGGCGGGGGCTAACGCCTGAGCTGAGCAGGAAAACACAGAGATTCCTGTTTTACGTTCTGTCTGCCGCGGGGTCCTGACGCAATAAGCCCCCCTAACAGCGGGGGCTGGCGGGGGCTGGGGGGGGCTGAGGCTTCGTGTCACATCGTGCTGCTGACATCACTGGAAGGGTTACAGCCGAGTGAGGGGTGTAAGTCTCTAAGATGGAGTTTGTCAAACAGAGCTCCCCTGGAAAAGAAGAGGACCCCACCCCCCCTGCATTTATTTTATGGGATTCCTCATTCATAACCAGAAGTTTTGCACTCCTCTCCCTGCTCGGGTCAGACCAAGGTTTGCTCAAAGGACTCAAAGAAAGTCAGGGTACTGGCTAATCTGCTACTTCTAGTAACCCAAACGGTGAAATGTCTACTTAGAAATCCACTGCATTTAGATTATACTCATTCAGAAGAAAGAAAGAAAGAAAGAAAGAAATCTCCAAGCAAACTTTGAGCTAAGAAACGCACTACAGGACAACATATGAAGGGGGGGGATGGGGGTCAATCAAACCCTAAATCTTAAGACAAGTAAAGGGGCATTAGCTATGTCTCCTGACCTGGCTCGCATCTTTCTCTGCTAAAACGTTTCAATTGTATCTGAGGATTTTGGGCTTTCAATTCCTTTAGATCTCATCAGACTGCATCAGTAGGTCAGAATACCCTTTGCTTAAAGGGAGGTCCTTTATTCAGTATTCTGCCCGCATTACTGTACTGAGCCTCAGACTACTCGCACTCTGGAAATAAGGGAGGGGAACTGATGAGAAAAGAAAGCCAGCAATCAAATTGGAGGAAAAGAGAAGAACAATATTTAGCAAAAAAAAAACAAACCCAAACAGTTATGATAAGTTGCTAAAGCTGCATGGTAGGCCTGGTGCAAATCCCAGCTGTCATTTGACCAGAGGCAGGGAGCAGGTCACCTGTCCATCACCAGCCCACACAAAGTCAGACAGCCACACACTCATAGTCACTCCAATGGGCCATTCAGAATCATCAGTAAACCGAGCCGTGCGTGTTTTTGGACTGTGGGGGGTGGTGGATTCCATGTGGAATCACGTAGTATCAATTCATTCATGTGTATCACTGCGGAGGCCACATTGAATGGATGTTTAATTAAAGACATGTTGCTGCTGGCATTGGCTCTAAGCTTAGAAGATTCCTAAAAAAGAAATAGACGGGCAATACGATGTACCAAATAATTTGTTTATGAGTTCAAAAACCAACAGGAACAAGCCTTATATCAACAAACTCAAACAGGGAGCTCTACCACCTATAACAGAGGACAATAAATGAGTTCCTCTCGGCTGCACAGGGCCACTCGTCCAGTTAAATGGCCAGGTGGAGTTAGAACTGTGGTTAAGGTGGCCACCCTGAATTCTCTATATTCTATATTAATTGTAAAGGTTTCTAGCCACGCCTCATATCTTCATATTTTGCTTTTAAAGGACATTCAATCTTTGACCAGCTTTATGAAAGCCTGTGATTGGTGGACCTAACGGCATTGGTGGATCAATTCCAGCATAATTAATTGGTTTTGTTTCTTGCGTCACTTGAAGACTGACCTAAAATGAACAATTTAAGCATACGAGACACTTAAATGAGGACATGAGCCACTTTCTTGTCTAAGACATATGCTGTAACCCTGGTATATGATTTGTTTATGTAACTTAGATTACAGTGTGATAGACAAAATTGTATTTTTTAATGTCGGGGTTTTTCTGATCGGTACCTGAGGCCCCACAAAAGGTGGCAGTGGCAGGGAAAAAGGAAGAAAAAGGTTTAGGTATGGTAAATGACACAAGAAGTGGAGTGAATATCAGTGGCAACAGGTCTGATGGCAGGATGAATCTTCCCTAAAGCCCGGACCTCAGCATTACTGAAGCAGTGTGGAGATCATGTGACCGAGAAGAGTAGGAAAAGTCCAAGAATAAAGGGTGCTCGTACTGTATCAAATATTGACTTGCAAGCTCATGAAAGTTCTACAAACCCTGCTTTTTCTTATATACTCTCATTTCCACTCGTGTTTGATCGTGTCTCAGGAAAGGCCTCTTTTTCCAGGCCGCTTAAGGAACGGTTTAATCCTTTTGCACTGTACTGTTTATCCAATCCCTGGAGACGGATGCAGAACAGCACATTTGTGGCGTGGGGGTCGTGGAGCTGCCCCCGTTTAAACTCCTTGAACACGTGGAGGAGTTGTCAGCGGAATAGCACCGCAGTGAGCAGCTCGCTTTGTTTTGGCGCTGGGGCTCTTTCAAATAATTGATTCTGAAGTGTGGCACCGCTGAAACGTAGAAATTCCTCCCGTTCTCCTCCCTTTCTCCTCCGCCCCCCCCCTCCCGTGCCCACCACCTGTACTAAGATTTACCGAGGCTCCTCGGGGAGGCACGTTCCCTTTTCAAACACTGACACAGCTATCTGTGCGCCCGCAGGCCCC
>CAJRST010005557.1:1029482-1079247 GCA_907169785.1 Menidia menidia | reverse complement strand
AAAAAATTAAGTGCACTTCTTTCTGGTTGGCTGAGTCCTGGCGAGGCCGGCCCAGAGGGCAGTTCCCCCCCCCCCCCTCGCTCGGTTTCACGCTGCAGGCCCCGGCTCGCTACTTGTTTTTGGCCGTGGGCCACAGTTCCCCTTTTGGACCCGCGCCAGATAGAGGCTTCTCATTCCACCGGCTCCTCGCAGCACAGCCAAGAAAACCAGACAGAAAACGGTCAGGATATGAGCCAACGAAACCCCAATTCACAGGCATCCCCCCCCCTTTTTTTCCATTCTGGTTGTTTTGCTCACAAAAAATCATTCAGTAATAACTGTCATTCAGTTCAGTTCCATGGGATGTTTTTACTCATAGAACAAAGAAAAGATCTATTTCCATCTATGATTTTTTTTATAAGATGGCAATATCTACATAGGTAAGTGGTTTAGGGGTAAAGGAGGGCAAAGGTAATAGGAATCACTAAATGGGTGCTCAGGGGGACTTTCAGAAGTCCTTACCTCAGTCACTGTTCATGTCCCAAAGTGATAAATATGGTTCAGCCTCTGATGTTGAGGATAGAATGTTGGTTTCTGACATACTGAGATTTTTGTCTTTGATTAACCGTTTAATTTTTGGAAATTCTGTTTTATTTTCCCACTAAGGTCACTTTAAACCTGGAGCTCATTGTCTCATTGAAGTTGGTTCAAATTAATTTGAATTTTATCACAATTTTTTTTGTTCAAGGCATTTTTCTTAGTTTCTAAACCACTGGTGCTACCCATTGGCTTTACTTCCCGTAGGGACATTGAAATGCATCAAGTTATTGACCCGCCATCATTATGGGTCAATTAGACATTGTGTTGAACCCAAATCCAACCAAAGCTTTCGGAATTATTCCACAACCACCGCTCCTGCCTCCTAATGCAGACGATTTGGCTCATTTCTATCACGATTTTTCATCCCGGGGACTAGGAAGTAATGAGTGAACTTTTATGTATCTCGCATCAATCTGAAATATTCCAAAGGCTATAAAAATGCCAGTGATGACAAAAACAAGCTAAGAATCGTATTGGATTGTACGGCTGGACATATTATTGATTACGTTTTTTTAAATCACAAAAGATGTCGAAATGATGTTGCCCTCTGCAACGTCTTCAAGAACCAAGAATATAAGAAAAAATCCTACTCCCCTTCCACTTGAGCTTATTAGGGATGCATACAATGGACTCTGCCATGGTTTGGTGTACTAGCTAATTAAGATTTATGGTAAGAAAAAAAAAAAAAAGACTTACACAGCAGGTAACGGGCAGGTAGACACTCTCATTAGTTTGCAGCAGAGGCCAGATGCCACAGAAGTTAACCAAGCGCCCCGGCTGCATCGGGGGGGACTCTATCTGAGGCTGTCCACTCACACAGGACAGCGCCAGCCTGCATTAAGGGCCGCATTAAACTTTAACAATGGCATGTTATTGCCATTTATGCGAGCAGACACTCTATAATTGAGTTACAAGTGAGCAGGGAGTAGAAACATGCCTGGTTTATAAATCACATTGGCACATTCAAAATGAATCTTTACTCCTGTGTCGGTTTCATAATGGAAAGCAGACAGCGGTGATGGTGTGAGTGGGGCTGGTATAAAATCTGGAGTGTTTGCGTCGGTATACTGTTTACACGGAATATCTTGGAGCATGACAATGCCGCGACAGAGATGTGTTTCCAGCACTAAACGGGATTAGTGTGACAGTGAGAGGGTGACGGCAGCGTGATGAGAGCAGCCCCTAAGTGAGTCTTTCATTTGTATGCCGCTGCATGGCTGAGAGGCGTGTTGTTAAAAGATAAGGACTGGCCTCTGAGGCCGCTGAGAGCTAACAGAGCTCTGGCAGCGCATGTTAGGACAGCAGTATCACAGGCGCTGCGCGGTGCTCTACAACACCACGGTAACAGATAGGAGGCCACTGACACCAGCAGCCGCGGACGGGCTCCCCGGAGCCGCCGCTAAACCCAAACCAGTTCAACCACTCACCGTCCCCACATCATAAACTCCACATTACCACGCGCACGTACACGAGGTTCAAATTGAGCAAATGAAAAGAAGAGGGAAAGCTTTGCTCTTCGCAGATGACTCAATCATGACACCATCTGCTCAGAGAGAAATGTCCCACCTCTAAACAGCTGCGAGATGCAGTACCTTTTAGATTCTTGGGGATAAAAGCAATATAAAGCCCCGTGATGTGGCGCCACCGAGAACAAATAATCCGCCGGTCGGCCATCAATCTTGATCTGAGTTTTATCAAAGCAGCTACATGTCATTTATTCGTCTCTTCCCGCCAGCATATCTCAGAAAGCTGAACAGGCAGGAATTTGCTGAAGCTTTTTCTGCTGCAGGGGTTGAAATAATACGCCATCGCGCAGCGGATGCCAAAGCGTTGGCCCCATGCATCAAGATGAAGTATCACTTCCCTCCGATAGGCGTGACAAATGTCTTTCCTCTTGTTATTCTAACACCTCTGGTTTTGATCTGTGCCGAGTTTCGAGTAAAGCCTACTCGTGTCTGCCAAGTCTTATCTGCGGCATCCATGTCATTAATAAATTAGCCCAGCAGGAGCACATCTGCACGGTGAAACGCATCAATCACGGCCGCGTTTGTCCCGGCGTGCCGATCCCCGAGGCCCCGGGGCCCCGGCAAGATAAACCCGCTCACAGTCGCACCTGTGAAGAGTTCCAAATCACCAATAAGTCAGATCAGTTTGTTTTTGGGGGAGATGGAGAAAGCACCCCAACACCAAAGCCCCCCCTGGCACCGAGCCTCCGGTGTCACCCTTTGCTCTTATTTCATCGTTCAAGGACTTCCATAAGTATTTGGGCCGGCCTCTTTAGGGGCCGTTACTGTTCAGTCACCACATCCCAAACCTCCAAACTTTAGCTGCAAGGATTAGATGCCAGTTTGATACAACGGAGTCATAAATACTCCAGGACTGTTTCAGCTATGGTCCAAAATGTTGAACTATTTCTTTCTCAGGACCTGCTCTGGGCAGCTGATTCCAACTTGTGTGGTAGACCTATTGAGTCCTTTTTTTTAGGGGCTTCGGGGTGGAATTTATTTTGACCAATAAAACTAACAAATAAGTGTTTACTGCTACGTTTAAACAGTTTCATTTAAGGGATAAGTATTAAAAGCCAAGTCATAAAGTTAGAAAGTAGACAGCAGAACTCTACCACTGGGTATTAAAATGCAGCGCAGAACAGTAATGACCCATTTTCCTCAACACAAACAGGTTTAGTAGTCAGGCTTGGTTTGTTTTGGTTGGGGAAATGCACCCTCATTTGTGGCAGCATATATATAATGCATAGAACCTATCGCATTAGTCTCCCTCGACCAGAGACGAGCATCGCACTTTTTCTTAGCGACGTATTGACTTGGTAGATCTGCCGCCCGAACAAAATGTTTGAGCGTTGGACCGGCTCCGAAGTGGCATCAGAAGGGCTCTAAAAATATAAGTCTGTATTCATCGCTCTTTACAAGTCTTTTTTTCCTTTTTAGTTCAAACTGGAGGCGCCGTATGAAATTCACTGGATCATTGATCTCATATCGAAGCTCAAAGTCCTGAGAATTATACTCAAGATAATGCACCCAAAGATCATCAGAGAGCACGTTTTGGCTGACTATTTTTTTTCAATTTAAACGATTCAAAGGAAGAAATCAAGAGAACTAATAACAGAGAACCATTAAAATGTCTCTTTAGTAAAGACATTTGAAATTATCCAACCATTCTTTTGCTTCAGTCTCTTTTCTTTTATACAGCCAGCTGGAAGCATCAGTTTCATTCCAGCGTCTGAAATATTTTCCTCCTCCTTCCAGTCCATTTAGACCAAGCTGTCTTCAAGGTGCAATAAACTAGACGGGAGGAATCAATTAACAATGTTTGGATCTAAGGTGGAAGAGGACGCGCAGAGAAGTGCTTGAGGGGGATGATGGATTCTTGCCACAGCAGTCAGCAAAGGACTCCCAATCCTCAGAGGGGATTAACGTATCTGGGGGATTTAATACAAACAACAGCAGCCGAGTGCACTGCAAACGTTTTGGTTTTCTAACTCTGAGGTATGAAGTTATTTTGTGAGGAAGAAAAGAAAAAAAAAGAAAAAGACCTGCCTCTGAGAAGGTGATCTTATTTCAGTTTGTAAATCCCCTCATAGCTCTTTCCGTGTTGAAAATGCTCTAACTGTGCGCAAAGAAACAAAACCAAAACAGAATGACATCATGTTTAATTCTCCTCCAATGGGATTAGCAGCAGGTAAAGCAGACATCTTAGTGTTCCTAATGAATGACGTGAAATGAGATTTGGCTGCGATCATGGTAACCATTTAAGACAGATGCGGGCAGCCAAGACTGGATCAAGGCATAATAACATTTCAGTGATTTTGTTTGCTGACAATTGGATTCAGAATAATTTAATGCCGATGCAAACAGAAGCTTTGGGAAGGCTGGAGTATTTTAAAAACCAGACGACTTTCGGGCGGGGGCCCAGTGAGTCGGCTGGTGTGCGGCGGGGCTTTGGCTGCTTTTATCTGTGGGAGACGGGAGCGGATGAGGGGGGAGAAGACGCCTGGAGCCCAACACCCGCGCCGGCCTGTAGCGGTGGGGCGCGGGGGGGGGGCAGAGGCAGACGCAAACGGAGGCGCCCCGTTTCAGAATGAAGCATCTTTGTCATTTCACTGATGAAGACAAGAGCCTATTTGTCAGCGAGGGGCGTGGTGATGTATTTGTACCGTACAGAGAGACTCATTCGGCTGCTAATTTGCGGCGATACGCCGAGATTTATCTTGTGGCAGATGTTGGGGGGTGGGGGTTAAAATTCCGTACTACAAGCAGACACACAGGCGCAGGTGTGTGAGGATGCGGTTTACAACTGTGACAATGATGGGAAACAGCTGGTCCAGGAGTCGTTCTCTATGACCTCCACGCATTCATACCGAAACCCCTGAATAAAGCTGTCAGATACGGTTAGCTGTGGGCTGCCGGGGTAATTCTCCTCCCCTCTCCCCTCCATCCGCTAAATATTCGCTGTTGATTCCGCCGTCTCCGGGGCACTCGCCTTGACAGTGCAGCAGGAGACTTTCTTGGCAAATGCACAAAGGCTCTGACTCTGAGGGTAATTTATTCGTCTCTGGCAGCTGTTGATATTACAGACGGGCTCGTGTTAGAATATGCAGGTGAGCCTTGGAACGTGCCTTCTTTGTTTCAAGATTGTATGTGTCAAAACCAATCGGATATATAAATAAACAACAAATTAGCTCAATAACAAAGAACAATTGAGTGAAACACATAATTCAGCTAATACTGCCATATATTTAAACGTTTTTTTAAAAGGGACAGTGCACCAAATAACTAATAACTCTTTTAATAAGAATGAAAACATTAATGGTTGCAAACTAAGGTTTTTGGGAAAATATCTGAAGTTTGGCTGAGGGGAACCTTTTAAACAGCAAATACTAGTCTGTAATCCAAATGATAATGCCACAATTCATTTTTGATGAGGTCAGAAGGACCCCCAGCACAACTCTGCTTCCTCTATGAAGTCCACTGATTAAATAGTTGTCTTCAGGCAGAGGTTGCCTCAGGTCTGTTGACATAAACCCCAAAACAGAAGGTCAATCCTGTCTATAGCAGCCCAACAGAATGACTCAGTAACAGCTCTTCGTTCTCCTTATCCTCGTTATTATTTATAAAACAGGCATTTCGTTTCCATTGGGGGATTGATGAAGTATCATTGGTTTACATCCCTTAGTCACAGTCTTTCAATCTGGTCTTTCTGCTGTAAAAGAGGCTTCGGTTTCAGAGTGATTCTGTCGATTTGATCCAAAGCTAACCTGATACGTTGCTATAAATACACTTACGTATTCGCCGTACGTGTCCTGGACGATGGGGGGGGCCGGCCTGTAGCCGGCGGCCGGCGGGGCGCCTCGGGCTCTCTGGACCCCTCTTCCTCTGGAGGTGGGGGCCCTGCTGGGCGGGGCTCCTCTGGGGGCCGCCCCCCTCGGCACCGCTGCGTGCAGGGGGGGCACTCCGCCCCGACTCCTTAAAAAAGACACAGAAAACATCCGTTGTTTGATTGAAAGAGCTAAAGAAAATTGAAAAAATCATAAAGTTCTGGAGGAGGAAAAACATATGCGAGCATCTTTGAGAAAAACAGGATTCTGGGTTAATGTTACCGTCTCCTCGATACTTTATTTCACAACGACATGCTTCAATTCCTCCTCTTCCACCACCCCAGATACAGACTTCCTATACTGGCCAAAATAAATTGACAACGGGAGCGCTGAACATGATCCGTGCAGCAGGCGGGTTAGAGGAGTGGGTGGAGAGAGGAACAGCGCAGGCGGAGGGCTCGTTCTTCTATTCGAGGTAAAGTGAGTCATGTTCATTACTCAAAACATACCAAGTCTTGTGGCTGAAAAGCTTTCTGCTCTGATATACAAAAAAATGCAGATGGAATAAAAAAAAAGACACTGCAATTTAGGCTTGTTTTATAACTAATGCTTCCATTGCATCGCCTTGTTTTGCAGTTCCAATAAAACCGCTTTTTTAAGCTAATTTAAAACTAAAGCAAAGAGGTATGTCAATAATGGGGCTCCGCACAAATTTTCTTTTTAAAAAGGCAGGCAAATTAAAGCTGCTTTTTCTGGAAATCAAAGCCTGTCTGACCTTGTGGCTTGGAAGCTTTTTATTTATTCATTTATAGTCCCACCAACTGAGCTTTCTTTAAGAGAGATCCAACCGATCTGAGGCAGCACACCCTTTGCTCTCCATGTTTTTCTATCTCCGTTGATTTCCATGTGTCTGCGGTGATACCATTCTTTTCTGAGGCAGGAAAGGGAAGAAAGAGAGACATGAAAATCCTCAAATCCTCCGACTAGGGCAGTGGGGGGGATGCGAGAGAAACGGGGAAGGGGAAAAAAAAAGTAGTCCTGACAGTTAATTCATCTTTATGAGTTGCTCACTTTTAGCAGCGGCTGAAGTCAAAGGAAATGAGAGGCGGGGGGGTGAGGCGTCTGAGTTTGGGGCGCTGGTACTGATCAAAATCATGCAGATGTGAGGGCGAGTGAACCTCCTCTGCAGGAGGCTGAGCGACCTCTGTCTCCCAGCACTCAAACAAACGCACAGCAAATCCGTATCACGCCATCGCTCCTATTCTCACTCAGAGCCAACCGCGTTTGACTCAAAGTCTGATGAAAGGAATCTTTTTTTTCCTCGAGAAACAAAAGAGCAAACAGCACAAATCTTTTTTTTTTCTTTCTCTTTTAAGGCATCTCGACGGCTCCGGGAGAACAGAAGTCTTCTCATAGCCACGAGTATTTTTATTTTTAGTCTCACCAGGTCTTGGAGGAGTAGGAATTAATGTGGGGCTAACGGAGATTGGATTCATCGTCTGCGTACAAAAGGCTTTTTCCACAAGTGCAGCATTGCTCTCAGAAACATCACCAGACACTTTATCATTGACACCGGGCAACGTTTTTAACTATTTAGGTAACTCTTCACCCTGCTCCTCTCAACCAATGCTCCCTCTGTCAGCTTTGCACAAACTCCTGCACCCAGCAGGATCCAAAGATCCAAAGACCAGTTCTAGAGTAGACCGGACACAAAGGACACATTTTGTGGATTGTGGCTACGAAAGTTTTACCGAGGTTTCCCTCCCATGGAATGACTGTCTAGTGTACAGGAGAAGGGGATTGGGAATTAAATGGGTCGCCATGGAGAAATGGCTGCATCACGCTGAGGTTCCAAAGAGGCCACCTGGGACCGGAAAACAAGGACAGGGATTCCATGCCTCCGATGATCAAATCCCATAATCGGCTTTGATTCAAGTTGTTTTTCCACTCAATGTAGATGATGTAGGTTTATAAGGTCTAATTTCATTACTCGAACACGTTACATTTTTGTTATGTTAACCAAATGGCACTTAAATGTGCTGAGCAGATCCCTTCACACACGTACCCACGCGGCACATCTCAGTCTTCACAAGCTCCACGGTCCTATTTGTTCTGTTTTTTCGTCCATTCTCACACACAAACCACGTCTTCGGTGCAGCATGGCGTGCTCTTGGACGTGTGGGAGGCTGGAAGTCAAACCGCTGACCTTCCGATTGGCAGCCGCCCCTGCTTCCTGAACCAAATACAGGCTTAGAGCAGGTCACACGGGGTAGGAGTGTGGTGCTACAGGGAAACAGCCTCCACAAACAGTCCCATTTACCCCACTCTGATCAGTTTTTATTATTGTACGGCTCCGGGTGGGTCTGGATAAAAATCATTAAAGGTTGCTTAAGTTTAATCCTAATATCTACTGCATCCGGCTATCTGCATGAAAGGTCATGTGATCAATAGGAGTCAACAGTGTGCATCTCCTGTTGGTCATTGGCGTCTGTAGCAGTACATGCATCAATCAATCTCATTGATGAGGAGGTATTTTGTGCCTGAAGCATTTGGCAGACTGTAAACCCCACACCGCGGTGATATGTGGAAAGGAGCGACCTGTGGGCTGGGAATCTAGGGACGGGGATTGGGGGGGTGGGAGGGGACTCTGGACTGACCCGGCACACACACCTTCTTATTCCAGCAGTTAGGGCTTGTGGTCTTCCAACTAAAAAGCGAGGGGCCAGAGGATAGCCACAGGGGAAACATTAAGAGGTGGAGCAACGGCGTGCATCTGCCGCCTGTCCAACGTGAAGGCGTAAGAGGGTGATGAAAGGAAGCTCACACACAGCCAAGCAGGAGAGATCATCTCAGTGATATTTCCACAGGCAAGCTAACCTATAGCCTTTACTTTAAGTAACACACTAGTTGTAGAGTTTGCTCGAGGGTTGTTGTACTCATGCTGCTGTATATTTATGAAGCAAAGCCATTTCATTCCATTTGGTTATTTCTATCTGGTATTTTGGTTATTTCTTTCTGGTATTTTGCTTATTTCTATTTCCACTTCTTTTTCAGGTTGTTATAGTGAATTCTCATTTATGTCTTCTAGCTAGAACTTTACTTCGTAATTATGGCGGGACTTAAGCTTTTCAGCATAGCGCAGGTTTGTTTTTTCTTTTGTTCTTTCTTAGAATTACACGGGACATGGAGTTGAAACCGTGGGAGGGCAGTGTGTTGAGTCACATGTTGATGTACAACAGTACAGCGCAGAACGGTTATTTATTTGTACGAATTTAAAAAGCGGTCTTATGACAATTTATTTTTATTCGGTGACAAAAAAAGCATGGGAAGATGAGGGTTGGAGAAAAGCTGAGTCCATGTTTGAAAACAAAAAAAAAAGTATCTTCCCGTACACTACCATGAAGGATGGGCCACAAATTGCACAACACTTCAAAGGATTGAAATCCAATCCATCCATTCAATAACATCTTTCCTCTCCTGCGGCCATATTAGAGCTGTATTAAGTTACAGCTTGAGAAATCAAATATATTCTGCTGAAACATGGTTTACATTAAAAAATAGCCAAGACCGTGTAAGCGCTTCGTTCCCCAGGTTAAAGCTCACCAACTGCCTCCAGAAAAGCAGAAGTCATTCTGCTGCTTTTTCTGGAGGACTAATCTGATCTAAAGACTTCAGGAAGTAATGAAGAGATGTCCAAGTCCTCAGCAAAACCACCAGCGCTGCTGCCGGGTGCTCTGGTTTGGAACCACATTTGTTCTGTGAATCCCCCGTGTGATGTGTCATCACTCAGACCTGTCGGGATCATAACACAGGAACTCTATCGACAGAATCTTTATTAGTCTGGGTACGCTCTTCTGGCAGTGATTCCAACAGACACAAGTCCCCCGTAGGTACCTTTCCTGACCATGAAGGCTCTCAACAAATATTTGCTTTGTCAGATGTTTGGTGCCTGCAGTTTTCAGACATTACAGATGGAACGAAATGTTGAGAAATGTGACCGCTGGAATTAGATAAATGGCGGTGAAACTGGTGATAGGAAATAATTTCACTGGATAGTAAACTCCTTTTACATAATGAAGTACACTAAGAAGTGATAAGTGAATGAAAAGCCCACCCAGGTGAAGCAATCCTGACAACTTTTTCTCACTCAACGCACATTAGAACATGGAGTTTTCCTTCGGTATGTAATTCAACGTTGGATCGGACTGCAATCGAAAGAGTTTTATAAGAGCGCAAAAACAGGATACACTGATCCTCCTGCAAGCCATACAAATGAACAACTGGAAGTACTGGCAGCTTCTTAAACTACCCTAAAAATAAATCTTGTTCTCGCCACATTCTACCTCGTGCCACCACCATGCTAAACAGTGGGTGTCGTCACTAAAGGAGGACAGCCTTCCATCACAGGAATGGCTCCAGAGGGAGTTCACAAACTTGTCCACGCTGTTTGTTGGTTTTTTTCTACTTTTCAATAATCTTTTTATGTTTTTTGGCAACATTCATTAGGCATTTCCTGGCTTTAATGGGTCATAAAAACAAAGCTACTCTCTCTTTTCACTGCAAACACACCACTCACACACTTCACTACTATGGACAATAACTGGGAGTCTGAATATGAAAGCCTAAACCCCCTGCAAGGGTATGTGACATTTTGTAAGGTTCTTTCCAAGAGTGTCTGGAACGCTGACTGGAAAGTGGAGAGAAACGGGTTTGTTGAGATGGGACATGTGTATTCTGTCATGCTGATGAAGGCAAAACAGCTTGAGGTGATCGGTTTTGAAAAACCGAACCAAAAGAAAAATAATTCACTTCTACCAGCGAATCGGGTTTGGCGGGAGTCAGAAGAATGATGATGATGACTGATAATAAAAGGACTCAGAGGGAGAAGAGACAGATTTCAATAACATACCAAGGCTTGCATTGTACCAGATCTCTAAACGTTGAAACGTATAAGGACTGATCCCAGATTTTTCCTTATGTGCCTTTTAAACAGGTTGAATGTTGTTTTAGGGCTAAAGATGTAATGATAACCTCTATCATCAGCTGGGATATGGGGAGCCACTTATGATCACTTTTCTGTGGAGAAGCTGTTTCAAAATCATCACTTTGATTTAGATAATGACATAAAATAAGGTCTACAAGATCCAACTGGTCTTACAGCATCTTCCGGATATCTTTAGGTTGCCATTTTCTTTTTTCATATGGCTTCAGTAAGCAGAGCTGAGGAAGATGTAGACCTGGCTGGGTGTTTTACTGTTTTACAAACAGCCCTTTTGGGACACACAATATGTCCTTTTTAACAGTGTGTAACAATGTTTCAGATTTTTTTTAAAAAGGTAGAACTTTGAGTGGTCAAACTCTCCCAAACGGCGTCAGTAGTGTTCTAATATTGTTTCAACTGCCATCAACTCCATCAACTTCCACAAACACCTTTATTCCTTTATATAGGAGGAAAATACAACAACCTCTCAAATTCAACCTCTTTTTTTATTTATTTAACCATCTGTTAGATTTAATCATCAAAAAAAGCACACTGTTAAATTAAAAAAAGCAAACCCACTGAGTATTCAAAGAGCACTATTTGTGGTTAGGACGCAGCAAAGTTTTATAGATGACCATTTCAGTTACTTGTATTGTTATTATAGTTATTGATATTGCTCGGTTGACATCTTTTTTTCATCTTTGGTGAGGCAAAAGCTCCAAAACAGCGCTTACTAATCGACAAACTCTTAATTTTCTGACCATTTTGTATAGTTTCAAACACAACATTCCAGATCTTTCTGTATAAAGCTTTGTGTAGAGAGCTAAACAAAGCAGGCCATTATCTGTGTTGTCGAACAAGACAATCCTAAATGTTCTGTAACTGTAAATGACACCATTAACTCCGATGATGCAGCAGGATACTGTGTCCATCTATTTATGGATTAATCAACAAAAAGCCTTCCCAGTAAACTCCTTAACTGTAAATAATACTCGTTTCCCAGCTGAATCGAGGCGTGCAACAGCCACGGACACAAAGGCAAAACCCGCACACACTCGGACACAGGTTACCTGGGCGGCCCTGGAACAGGTGTCCCTCTCCCGCGGGCGGCTGACTTGCCCCTGACCGACGGCACCTTGGCCTCCTCCGAGCCGCCGTTCAGGTAGGTGAGCTCCTGCAGCTGGGCCTGTCGGATCTCATCATTGTAATCCTGCACACAGAGCGGCGTCATGTTCACACACACACACACACACACACACTCTCACAGCAAAAGACTCGCTTTCAATTACGCTGTATTAAATTACGCCCTTTATCTCCAGGGCTACAGCCCCGGGAATATCTAATTAATGTACTTTACTGTAGTGCCGTGACCACCGTTCCTGAAGCAGCAAAACATTCCCGATCTCCCGCTGATAAATCCTCCTGACCCCATTTGCCTCCATCTCCTCACACGGTTATTTCATCCATCTATTTTTTTATTTTACCCCAACTTAAAACACACACTTAATATGGAGATAGGTCTTTAATCCTACACTGTCTGATATGATTGTCATGTGAGGTCTCTATCAACGAATGCCAATCGAGTAGCAGTGATATGGAACTGAGGTTGGAAGGGGTCGGCACATAATTAGCAAGGAGATGCAAATTGTTATGGCCCTGAGCACTGGGTAAATAAGCTGCATGCAGCATGAGAGCTTCCCTCCTGCTCTCCTTTAATCCTCTTGTATCCACGCTCCACTCAGACCCTCCAGTGGCTCCGAGGAGGAGCGCCGTTGGGGCCGAAGAGCAGCGGAAAGGAGACGGGATGGGGGTGGGGGGAGGAAATGTGGGTGTGTGCCCGTAAGCGTGAGGGGGAAAGTACCGGGATGAGGAACTTCTTGATCTCCTCCAAAGCGTGGCCCATCCTGGCGTAGGCCTCGGCCGGCGGGGCGAACACCTCGATCAGGACGTGCAGGTCTTCGTTCAGGTGGTGATATTTGGTCTCGCCGCTCTGCCGGAGCTCTTCTTCCTGATTACAGTGATTAAGAAATTCATTTTCTTCTTAAAAAATTGTTTTATAGCAAAGACTGACACACACAAACGTGTGTGTGTGTATATATATATATATATGTGTGTGTGTGTATATATATATATATGTGTGTGTGTATATATATATACATACACACACACATATATACACACACACACACATATGACCAACAGGTGTTTTTGATCACATGATGGTGCAATTGATATTCCGATTACATTTAGTTTGAATTACAAATGGTGTAACAGATGGGACGATTCCTGACTGTGGAAGTGGAAGTCTCCAGGTGAAAACTTAATTTCCATGTGGACGGGCTTCAGTGAACATTGGCCTATCCTATGATCAGCCTAGGGGCAGCATGTTAAAATGCAGTTAAGTAAAGAAGGTATGCACCGCTCTCACTGTTTTAACATGCACCCAATTCCATTCAAAGCATTCATCAGGGCTGCTGGATTTAGAGTTCAACAAGTGAGAGTTTTGAGCCTTAATTCAAGGCTGGAGTTCTTGACTAGAATAGTTTTGGACTATTAGTAAAATTTGTTGTTTCTTCAGTACTTCAAAGTCTTAATACTTGAACATGGATTTAATGTTCAATGGGTGTTTGTCTCTGATCAAAAGTCATTGATAACCGGAACAGGTTTGCAAATTTTATTCCTGCAACTATAAATGTTTTGGCGACGCACTTCTCTCCACTTTTATCTGGTGAATTGTAAAAGTGGGTAAGTGTCTGACATGAAATAGCACGGATCAGGACTATAAAAAGCGGGTTAGGAGTTTCACTTAATTTATGTTTTGGCCTTTTTGGTGCTAACTTTGAATTCTAAATGTGGCCTACTATTCATTGTATGCTCCTTTGATGGTACAATATGCATGGACTAGCAGGTAGTTTAAACACAGACTCAAACTCAGAACCAACAAGAACATTGCCACTGCTAAAAAAACAAACAAGGAAGCTTGTTGAAAATATCTTACAACAATGAAATATGAATACCAGCTCACGGAAACTATTTACTGGCTATACATATATTGTCCCTTAATGAAATATTGACATTGTGCCTCAAAATTCAGCGTTTAAGAACACAGTAGAAGCAGAGCTCAGCCATCAAATGGTTCCTGTTGAGACTTTAGAATCATCAATCTTTTGAAGATGAGCGAGTCGCGTTTCCAGCTCAACCCCTTTCACTTTGCTGTGTTTTCACTTGGGCATTATCTGTTTACTTTTCTCTCGGACCCTTGAAAGCGGAGCATTCTGCGCCCCCACCTGCCGGAGTTGGGGGGCCTTCATCGTGGACCCTCACGGGGGCCGCTCCCACTCACTAGAAGGAGGCCACCATAATGGTTATCAATGGCAAAAAATAGGACAGCAAAAGCCCCAAACGTCTGCCGCCACATCACACAGCGGAAACAACAGGTTTTTGTCGTCCCAGTTTCTCCTTTTCAGTAAAAAAAAAAAAAAAAAAACTGGGGGGGAAAGTCTTCTCGAGGGCATTTCCAGCGGCACTAACTTCCTCTCCCCCCTTCTCCCTCTCTAGCCCCGTGCACACCCGTCTCTGATGTCGCCTAATTATAAATAACCTTCTTTTAAGAGTGCCTGTGGTATGTTAATGGTATGTTAATTTCTCCCATAAATCTGTGCTTCACGAGCGGAGGGCTGCTCTGTGCATGGCGGCGGAGGGTGTCGCAGACACCTCACTCCTAGATCTGTCTCTCCTCTTTCCCTTTCATGTGCTCACTGGCATATTAGCATGGAAAACAATCATGATTAGGTCATTAATAAAAAAAAGAATCAAAAAGCAAACACGCCCAGTGTAACAAAAGTGTTAAAGTGTAACCTGAGGATTTCTAATTTAAGAGCAGATTTCTAATCATTTCCCGTCAAATTCTGTCACGGTGTCAGAAAAGAAAAGCCATTGGTTGGCGTACATGTGAGCACATCCTTTGCATGTGGTGCTGCAGCTGGTCTAATACCCGAGGCGCTGATAAGAAGCATCCCTGATCCAGTGGAGTCCTGTAGCCCTAAGCAGCCCGCGGCGGGAGATTACAGCTGTCTGTTTCTCATATCCACCGCCGCCATCTCCCCTCTGTTTACTTATTTTCTCTTTGTAAATCTGCCCGCGAAAGGCCGCTCACCTTGGAAACGGGACGGCGGAGCACAGCTCTGGACGTGGCAGTCAGAGCTCCGAGGTAAAAGGGGAAGAAGAAAAAGGAGAAGAAAAAAAAAGATGGAGGACCTTTGAGCATTCCACTGAAATTCGCAGCCAGATTGGAATATTTAAATAGGGACTCTGTGAGAACTCTGAGCTCCGTGACAGATGCACTGCACAGCTCTATTAGCAGAAGCGGGTTCTAAACACACTGCCTTCCTTCACACACACACTCCAGTGTGTATGATGAAATACACTTCAACGAACAGTTCACTGAACTCTGCTCTCCAATCACCGCTATCTATTCTGATGCAATCACACTAAGTTACTGTCCAGTTTGGACTGTGATATTGGCTTTTTTTTTTTACTAACTCTTGTGTATTAAGCATTAAGTCTCTGTCACTGTGATTATTATTCAATGGTCCAGTGGGCAAGACGCAGCGCCGTGTGAAGATTGTGTTAAATATGTCCCTTCCGGGCTACGGTTGCAATACTGTTGGCAAACTTGGTGAATGTTCTCTTTGTCTGCCTCTCCACTTATGTTCACTCCGGTCCTTTTTACAGAGCACTTCTTAGAAAATCTTAGCACGCCATAAGGCCGTCCGGATTGGGCATCGTGGCAAGTTCATCTTTAAATAAAACGCACACCTTTATTGTGTGTCAGTTCAACATAATAAACTGAACTGGAAAGTGCTAACCAGTGATCCCAGCTAAGAACATGGCCCACACTGGCCTAATTATTTGTATAATAACAACTGAGCTGTATAAATTAAAGACAATTATTTCATTTAGTGGCTTAAAAATCAATAACAATACTATCTAATCGTATGTGTGCACTGAATCCTTATACGATTAGAGAGAACTGGACCAGTGGAGGATAAAAGACAGACAGTGGTGGAATAATAAAGTATCTATATGTACAGTTTCTGATACACATTGTACAGGTTTGAGGAGATGCTGTAGATCTGGAAAAATTCTGCCCACATAATCTTCTGACAGAAAATGGAAGGAAAAAGCAGCCTACATCGAAAGAAGAGCTTTGGAATGTCCCCCAAGAAGCCTGGAGAGCTGTTACTGAAGCCCACTTACAGAAAGGACAGGGGGGTTCGGGCGTGCTCATGCTCAGAGAACAGAACTCTGCTTTTGTCTTACAAACTGCACTTTCATCTTCTGCTTGCACGTTTGCTAGTGAACCTCTGCAGACATTTCCCCTTTCCCCCTGCCTGGCCCGGGGCTGGAACACGGGGCTGCCTGGTTGAGGATCACCAGCCGAGGAACCCAAGTGGGATTTTGCATTAGCTGTAAAAAAGTGGTTGAACAACAACGGGCCGGAGATTCAGACGAATCGGATCCAAACCCGGCTCGCGACTCACCCGAAAGTGAACCAAAGTGCCGTGTGATCGTTTCATCTCCCCGGGAAGTTAAAGAGCGAGTGCTGCTTGGAGGAGGGAAACGGCAGAGTTAATCATGCTGCTAACGAGAGAGGGGCCACACAACACAGATGACACCGTTTGATGATCTTCTGATGGCGGTAGGACTGCCGAGGCGCCGTTAGCACAGGCGGGGAGACTCCGGCAGCCTGGGGCCTCTCCACCTCTGAGCACTCGCATTCTAGTCAGAGGGAGATGAAGGCCGATGTTTGGGCAATTAAATCAGCTCTTGCGGTGCTTTTGCAACACTACGTACGAAACGGCCTGGTTTCGCCCTCTAAGAACAAAACCTGCAATTCTGTGTCTACGGAATGTGAAAACTGTAACTCAGCCTTCTGTACCGTCACAGAGGGGCGGAGGGCTCCATTTATCGATACACAACTAAAAGTCTGTGAAGGCAACAGTGCCTCGCTCAGTGCCGCCGTGTGTTTTAACCCGTATTGTAAAAAAAAAAAAAAAAAAAAAAGCCCCCGCCCCCCTTTTTTTTGCGCCGCATTGACCCAGTTCTTAACTTAACTAGAAACGCTGTCCGCGGACATCCACAAGGACAAACGCAGTGGAGCTGAAAACTGATCAGTCAGCAAGCGGCTCGGCATCAAGCAGAGTGCAACCCCCCCCAAGAAAAAAGAGAGAGAGAAAGCAGCTCTGCCCAAAGCATCCCTGGCTGGAATTGTCTGTCTTTTTCTACAGGTACAGGACCACCAAAGGCTGATCACAGAATCACCTCGGAAAAACAGAGCAGTTTGAGGATCACAGGTCGATTGATTCCCAGTTGAACAGCTCGGCGTGCGATCAGAACCAATAATATCCCCTCTTTGAGCGCTGACATGATTGTGGATGATAGAGGTCTTTTTAGCAGATTTTTTAGCTCATAAATCCAGTCCAGTTTAAAAAAACAACAAATTAGGTCCTCTTTCATTTCTGAACAACTAAATATAACCTTCTTTTTTTAATCAAATCAAAGTGAGGTGTGTTTTAACTTTCTTTACTTTGTTTTTTTCTGTCCAAAGGATATCAACAGAGAAGATTCTTCCCCTAAATAGTTCCAAAATATGAATAATCTTTCTCTCGGTAGAATGAATACAACCATTGTTTTAACAGCCTTACAATCCTTCTTAGATTGATAGGCAGTTACTATTCAAACTTCACTGCTTAGGTTTGTAGTTTTGGCACAGTAAATTGCAACAGTGTTCATCAGAGCCTGTACCTACGTAATTAAAATGTCTGGAAAGGATGTGGATATCATAATCGTTCCAATACCCTGACAGAAACAAAAGAGTACTTTACTGTTCACGTGAAGGCACGATTTCCTCACAAATCCCCGTCTGTGGCTCACCGTGTTGGCCCTGACAGAGCAAAGGCTTTGACGGATGTCAGGCATGTTCGGAGATCCCCAGGATCACTCTCATTTCCATAAACTTTTGAAATTTGTTTAAAAGCTGCAACTGCTTTAGCAGGAGTTTTTTTTCTTCTTTTTTTCCATCCCAGGGGCTGTCAATCAAACGCAGTCTGGGGCTCTGACGTGAACGGAGACAGGCAGATAAAAGGAGGACTTTCTTTTTTTTTTAATCGGCTTCCTAAAGTAATAATGAACAGCACATAAAAAAGACTTTAATGATAGGGGAGATTAAGAAGTAAGTCTTCTCATTTTCTTGTGAAGTGAAACTTAATTAGGATCATTTTTAATGCGTTGGAGATATAACGTGAATTATAATCAACCAATTTGTTCTATGTTGAAAACATTCCCAACAAACTCTCACTTGTTTCAGGTTTGATTCCCAACAAGAATTTTGTCAGGACTTAGCACTGTCTACCCCCACAGTGTAACTATGAGGAGTACTGACAGGCTTACGCATAAAAACATAAAAGAATCTCACCTTGGAACCTTGTTAAAGTGCAGCAGAGCAACATGAGATGAGGCGTGCAGGTAAAAAAAAGAAAGCTTGATCTGAAAGGGAATTTATCAGACGGCACAGTTACCTTCTCTTTGTCTCTCATGGAGCCTTTTCCAAGGATCGACATCTTTGTGAGGGTGTCCTCTTGTAGTCTCTTTAGCGAGTTCCCGCGCGGCCCCAGGAGTTTACCCACAAAGTTAAACTGAAAGAAAGAGAGAGACAGCTAATCAGTCAGACTCTGGGTGTGTGTGTCCCTGGTAAATACAGACTTTTTCCTCTTGTTTGGCCAGGCGACTGTTAATGCTTTCCCCAATGTTGCCTCATTTGGAGTGTGGTGTCACTCTGCCATTGGTGGCAACTTCTGGCTGGAGGAGAACGCGTTTTGAGTTTCATGATGATGATTGTGACAGCAGTGGTTTTGTTCGAAACTAAACAAATTCAGCACATCTTATACTTAACTTCTGTTTTTCGGTTATAAACTCTACATAAAACTTTGGATAACAAATCGCTTCAAGGGGGATTGAAGCACTTCTTCCAGCAGTCTCTGTAATAGCAAAGCCTGGGTTTTACCTGAAAAGTGAGAAAAAAAGCCTGGAGACAACCCATAAAACAGAGAGGACATACCATTTCCACTGTTCTAGGACAGTAAAACACACTGAAATTGAAACCAAGTCAGAGCCCGCTACCCATTTCTTTCCCTTTTCATTTCAAGCCGCTCAAGTGTACGTGCGCAGCATTTGAGTCCGTCTCCCCCTCAGGCTGAGTAAGTTATGTTGCTGCCCACAAGGGTTTGGGAAATGGGTGTTACTTTTTGTGAACATGTCACCTATTCATTTACAGAGAGAAAAGAAGGATTGTTTGTATGACAAAATGTCTGTATTATCATAGTTTTGAGCAGTGAGTCTTCATCGGCTCCTCGTCGCTTTACATTTTGCAAGACCTTCTCGTGATCCACATACCACTGAAAGATGAATCATTCAGGCAGAAAAAAATGCACTTGACTCGAGAAAGATCTAGTGTTCTGCCAACAAATAACAGGCATCTGAAGAAAAAACATGCTAGTTTGATAATAAATGAATTAATTAATGTTGGTTCAAGACTTTTTCTCTGATCTGAAAGAAAACCACAAAGAGCCCATGAGCTCTAATAAGTATATTCATAACCTTAAGCCAGTCCGGGGGGATCTGATGACACGTAAGACCCCACAACCAAGAAGGTCCAACGGCCACCAAAGAATACTAATAATACAATACTAAAAACATCCATGTATCAGAAACTCTTCTGATCTTCTTTGTCCATCTTGTAACTGGTCAGGGCTCTTTAGTCACCGTGAATAGTTCTCAATATTAGGCAAGAGGATCACAATGTGACAGTTAAAGCTACTAAACAACACACAACTTACTCAACTTGTGGTGTCTAATCATATTCAGAGTCCTGCTGTATAATCTTAGCCAGACTTGAGATCTCATGATTAGAGAAGCGATGGAAAAGAAACACAGATCTTACCAACAGCTTATCCGGCACAATTTTATTTTTTAAATGTTGACAGACTGAAAGGAGGCATTTGCCTCTTGTACTGATGACACTCAGAAATCATATCAATGTGGTAGTTTCTTAAAAAGTTAGAGCTCCAATTGTTCCCTGGTATGATAAATGCCTTCAAATTGGCTACAGGTTAAACCTTAATGTCTGTTTGGAGTTTTCAAACAACAATTCTTTACACAAAGTGAGCAAAATGTATCCATGGGAGATGCTAACAATTTGAAATGAAACCAGACTGCATGGAAAATAATAACAATGCACAAACTGAGACTACATGCAAACCCAAGAACGAAAGGCTCTGGCCAAGATTCGAACTGGCAACCATACTGGGATGCCCGCCTACCTGCCGGTATCTTGAATTAATAAATGATACCATTACACACTCTGATTTAAGATTTTTTCTTTACCATTTAAAATTAAACAATGAACAACAGGAGAAAATCTTTTTCTGTACCTTACAGGGAATGTTTCTGATACCTTTGGGTACAGAAATGAACCGCCTTTCTTGTTGTAAACCGTAAGACTTCATCATGATCATCACCATTTGTGAAATATCTCCCTCTGAATAAAAACTTGAAAGTGTTGAAAGAATCCAATTGAGATCATTATCATAACTTTCTTGCATGTTAAGACCTCGATCTTGAACTCCTTTGGCTCATCGCCTTTAATCAAAGGCCTCCTGGCTTGGATCACAAGGTTGCTGCTTTGTAGCCGCAAAAGCACAAAAGCTAAGCATTCCATTATTATGTTCAGGTCTGACGTGCGAAGACACCGGCCAAAGGCGTACAACCTTAAAACTAAAAAACACAATTGCACCAGCGGCTGGAGATGGTCAGGGAAAGAAAAGTTAAGGGATGCCCCCAATCACCCCCCCTCCATGGCTTCCTATAGCAGTGAGTTATTCAGCTGTCTTCTTCCTCTATCCAGGTCATCAATTAGTGAGCAGGAGGTGGTGGTGGGGGGGGGAGACCTGTTTTGTTCTGCCCCTCTCCCATCTCTTCTGCCTTTTGTTCAGAGAGCGAGTGCTTATTAGGAAACTCTGTCCAATTCCTGGGTGAGGGATTTGAGAAGCGAGCTTCAGTGATTGGCTCTAATGCAGTAACTGACTGCTGTTGCTGTTTCTCTCTCATCCTGGCCAGCGTGAGCTCCTGTATTTCTCACCTGCTCTCCGCTCCTTAAATGCTCCTGTTTCAAATGTGATCATTCAGAGTTACCGTTGATCTCCTGGTTTGTAATGATCCCCAAACTGATGAATTTGTGGATTATGATCCACCACTTTCGTCCTTCGTCAATCGACGTCAACATTTCCTTTCAGCTTGTGCAAACTGCACACTAATTTCATACATATTGAATGATTGCTGCGTCAGGAAACAAAACGTGCCCTCCGGCTAATGGATTCCAGTTTGCTTAAGGATCATCAAAGGAGGCAAGCAGCCTCCGAGCAAACAGAGTGTCTCCTGAAATGTGCTGAGTTTCAGCCACGTCCCACACATCCATCATTTCCACCTGGACGCCGCCTTGATTGCTGAGCTGAACCATCCCCTCCAACAATGATCTGCAGAGCTAGATCACACAGCCTGCATCTCTCTGCTTCTGTCCTTCTGACAGCTTGAGCTTAAGACACGGTGTCCGGGATGTTTGGAACGATATCTCGCTCTACTGACTCCCAACTGCGAGCTCGCCGATGGGTAAAAACACTTGAACAAGCATAGGGGCCTGTATCACTGATTCACTGAAGTTTCACTGGCTAAGTTTCTCCATATAAAGAATACCATAAAAAAAAGACAGAAATAACAGGGCTCAATCAAAACGGAACACATGAAGTGAATTCACAACATTTGGAAAATTAGAAGGCAACCTTAAACAGAAACTGAATCTCCCGAAATGTCTAACCAGTCTTTGTTTGGGGATTCCGGCACTGAAGGGAATTTTACACAACATTCCAATACGAATAACTAAATTAACGGCATACAATATTTCTAGAAACAATGTTCATTAGCTTAAAAAAAAACAAATGAACATGCTTAACTTTTAAACTATGCTTGTAAATGTCCATTTAGGTTTGAGTATAGAGTGAGTACATTGTAGACTCCCTTTATAGGTCCCATTGATTTGCAGAATGATATATATATACAGTATATGCATTTAGGCAGAGTCAGATTCCCATGCACCTCATGTGGAATAAGAGTAACTAGAGGTTAAATATCTTAAAACCGATATTTGACGTCTAATAAAGGTTCCATAAGCTCAAAGTTCTGCTCATATGTGGCTGGCAAAGCTAATTAGCTAACTGACTAAATTAAATCAATAGCACTATAACTTAAATTAGTATTCCAAAAAAAAAGGACTATCTGTACGACTCTAACAAGAAAAATGTCAAATATGCGTCTTAAATTTTTACAGTTATTTCTGCCACACAGATTTCAGTTTATTGATATTTTATTTAAAGTATTACTGAGCATGCTATCCAGTGGAGTGTTACAGGTACTTAACACTGTCAGTGGGCTGCTAATTTTGTAGAAATGCGGGTGGTGTAATGACAATCGTTCCGAAAGTTGCCTTTAAACCATTTGTCATGAAGTTGAAAAGGTGGGACAAATTTACAGTTTTAACTCAAAAGCTATAACGAAGCAATTACCACCTGCTTTACAGCTCGTGTTGGCATTGTAAACAGGAAGATGATCTTAATTTCTTCATTGTCTTCCCCATTTAGAATTAAATACGTGTTATATTCGTATTCCACCCGGCCAATTGAGCACCCCAGATCTTTAAAGACGATTGAAAGCTAAACTAATAAAAAAAAAGAAAAGAAAAAAGTCAAAGTCAGCCAACAACTGTTTTGTGCTGTTGCCAGTTGGTCATTCATTAAACCATTTAACAGTAAAATTGATCGGAATGCTTGGATTTTCAAGCCTTTTCAGTTCCTACGGCTAACTATGCTAAAGGAGCCTTTATTGCCATTGAATTAGTTTTCATATTTCAGCACACAGACGTCAGGAAATAGCAGTTCAAGGGTAACAGACGAGCCCCCCCCAGACTGCAGCAGGTCTGCCATGGCAACAACATACCCTAACACTGCCGGGGTTTTATCCAATATTTACCGACGTGATGTAACGGTCTTAGCTTGGAGCTATTTTCAGTTCCAGACTATTTAAAAAGAGATAATGCAGATTTGTCTCATATTTGTTTGATTAATGCAAGCAAATGTCAGAGAGAAGTCTTAATCTGAACATTTAAACACATCCCCAGCCAGTCCACACACACACACACACACACACACACACACACACACACACACACACACACACACACACACATCTGCTTTATGTGTACAATCCTCCAAATATATGAGTCTTTCTGGACAAATAACTGTAATCCCTGCTGTTTATCAGCTATCAAAATCAACTGTGATTGATGCGTTGGGTATTGCGAAGGCTTTGGGCCTCGTGGGGGATTATGTGGCAGACAAAAACCTCTCTGGAATTCTGCATGCGTTCGTATCGTTGGATGCATTGCAGCGCTGTTTTCTTTATCCACAAACACAAAAGTCTGTGTTTTTAATCGCTAACTGTCACCTTTTGCTCTGCTGACTTGTGTGTTACAAGAAAAGGAAGTGGGTAAAAAATGAGATTCCTGCCCGCTCGCACAGCTGAAACACAAATCCCAGCCACAGAATCTTGTGGATCATTAGGGAGACCAGGGACAGAGGAAGTGAGAGGAAGTATGATTAATCACATTTAACGTGAATAAAAGGGGGGGGTACCACATCTGACGTCTTCTCATCGTTTGCTGAATGTATTTCTGCGACTCCGGAGGAAGGTGCGCTCGCAGAGAGCCAAAGCTGAGCAATTGTGCTGAGGACAGCAGGACAGGAGCCACAGCCAAAGGATAAATCACCCCCCCGAGCACAGAGAGAAGCCACAGTCTGAACTGGAAATGAACCAGTGGGACTCCTTAGGCATCCTTAATGGCCTGTGGTGCTCTCAGTCCAAAGATGCACGATAGAAGCTCAGTGGATCCAGGAAATGTACACATGAACTCTTATGGTGCATCTTTGCACAAAAGGAAAGGCTTATTATTATATATATATATATATATATATACAGTATATATAAAACATAATTCTGAAATCTTAGTCTATATGAAGTGCAATGCGCTACATGAACTGCCACTACTACAGTATCATCAGTGTCATCCCTTTTGTGTCATATCTCTGTAAGCAGTCATCAGTAAACAGTCATCAGTCCCAGCTCTGACTCTGTTTCCAGAGGACGGATCTAAGTCCTGGAAAAAAGCTGTGCCACTTCAATGCCAGAAGCCAAAAGGTGATTCCTGCTGCTCAGAAGAAAAACCACTCAAGTCAGGCCGATCACTCTTGCCATCGCTACCTGTCAGACAGAACAAATTGAATTTGTCTTTGTTGGCTGGTTGAGGCTCTAAACAGCGTATTAGTGGCTCTACTTATCAAATCCCTCAGAGCACTCCGGCTGAGCCGGGAGCATAGCTAACTGACGTAGCACACAGTCAATGCTTCCCACGATTATTCTCTATGATTAATTACGGCCATAAGACATGTATTCATGCAATAACAAGAATTCTGCTAAAAGTCCCCACAAACAAAAAGATTGATAAGGTTTTATACTAGCAGGCCGAAACATACACAAAATACATTTCCGCATAAAATAAGGTTCAATGGAGTTCATTCTGATCACTTTTTCTCATAATTGGATTCCTGTAGTTAGCTATATTTAGGTTTTGAAGCATATTACCACAACACAATCATGTAGTATTTAATGAATTCAACAGAGGCAAAGCTTTTTTGTATCAAACCCATTCTATACAAATTAGCCTGCACTGCTCAAGGGTTCCTCAGAAATAAAGCTCAGCATGCTAACGTTGAGCACTTTGGCTCGCTCACTAAGCGCTAGTGGGGAGTATGGGAGTTCTACATACAGTAATCGACAGTTGACTATACAATTTATTATAAAAAGGACTTTTTCAATGTAATCTTTTAATTTCCTCTGTAAATGACATGACTGTTGCCTTATTTAACAAATCTACGCAACAAAGGTATGCATTTTGGGTCACCAAAAAATTATAAATTAAGCCACAAATTCCCACATAAACATATAATGCTATAACACAATGGAATTGGAGAAAGACGAGTTGATGAATCCATTAAAAAATTCTTCAGCGGCCTGCAAAACACGGTAGTCCAACTAAGTAAATCATCTGAGTATATTAGCTAAATCCTTTCAAACGTACACAGGAAAAACTACATTGCATGTACATGTATAACTTGCTTCTTTACTGCTGCTTGTTTTCCCTGATCCGATGCATTGTGGGAGCTGAGCGAGCGTTGATGATGAGCTGCTTTTCCTGCTGCATTTTGAGATTGTTTGAACATGCAATCAATAAAAGGTTCATGAAGCGTCAGGATATACTTAAACAGCAAATACCTGACAACAAAATTGTAGACTCACTATGGAGTCTATTTTTTGGTGAGTAAATAGAATCCTAAACCTTTACCTGCTATATGACAGCAAACAATATTTCCATGAATCATAATCATGTGATTCATGGAACACTTGAATCACAGTTGTCTTCTTGGTGTACTGCTCACTTACACTGACCAATCAAGTTCAGGACCAGCAGTTCAATATTTGCCAAGAATAAGTTTGTAATTAAACATAAAAATCAATTAGCAATTAACATCAATAAAGATGAAAATGCATGCACTATCTTGAAGCTCTGAGCAGTTCTGTTAGTTAAAATTGAGTTTTTTTGTTCCTCTTCCGTCCAAACAAGTTTGAATTTTCAGAGATCCCTCCACATAAAGGGATGTGACATGGCGGGTGTGTAAACTGGATGTTTGTAGCCAGCATGTTAGACCCACACTGGTGTAATTCTATCACAAACATTATTTCGATTCTTCTCTGCTGCACAGAAGTGCCCGTTTCTGGGAAAAACCAGGCTGTTATCTGCTCGGGCCGCGTGCCTCACTCACGTGCACGGTCACCCCCCCCACTGCCCTCTGGAGTGACACAGTGCGGGCCACTGCTGTCCTTTTCCTCCGAGGGCTGGGGTGAGAACTTGAGTAATGGCCCCCGTCTAAGAGCAGCCCTCTCACTTTTACACCAGCCTTCCCATCATGCTCCCAGTGGGAAATCCCTGTCATGCAATGAGCCCCCCCCCCAAAAAAACGGCAGCACTGTCAAAGTCTCCTTGTGGAAGTCGAACTGGAGTGCACTCAAGATGGCCTCCTGTCGTTAATCTGACAATCATGGGCTTTATCCATGTGACAGGGCTGTGCTGCGTTGCGCCGTACGAGCTAACTCTGGTTGCAGCTATTATTTCTTATGAAAAGTAGCTGCCCGCTGCTCCGAAAAGCCCTGGAATCAAATTTGTGTCATTAAAAACTCCTCTGTATCCTTACGGAAATTAAATCTACTGCGAGAATATTCCTTTAAAATCATGGACTGTTTTAATAGATATTCATTAAAAAGGAAAAATCCTCTGAAAGCATGGCTGAACAAGGCCAGTGGAATATAGGCACGTATGTACACGGGCTTGTGAAGAAGTGCAATCAACAGACAGTAAGCAGCATCTCTAACATAGTAGTACCCCAGTTCTGTCAGCCATCCCTCCGCCTGTACACATAATATGATACATCTAATAACATAGGACATCAACCAAAAGTGTCAAGTGGCTGTTGGAAGGAATTCAAATCTGAAAAGTCAGAGCTACTGAAGATGTCTTCATTATCTATAAATAGCTAGATCTAGGATTCTCCATCAGAGCCGTTCACACTCGTGGAAAAGCCTCTGGTGGTGCTTCTGTGTCACTTACTTTAGGAAACTGCTTGACTGGTATCAAAACTTTCTGGCCCAGTTTCATGTTCTTGTTGATGACGACATCGATGAACTTCTCCTCCTCCTTCCCTTCGTCTCTCTGAATTTTTTCGATCTCTGGGGGAACGGAACAGAAGAAGGACAAAGCAAAGCACGTGAGTTGTTTTTGTGGAGAGAGCAACAACGCTTTGAAACAGGTGCAGCCAATAGAAGCAGTCGTCATCGGGGGGGCATTATGGAACCGACATTAGAGAATTGTTTGGGGGCTTTTCTTGAGGCTTGTGGGAATTTTGTAGCTTCCCACAGTCCAAAACGCCTCAGAGAACAATGCTCCTCTACCATATTCAACCACTGATTATGAAAGTCAACTAACAGTGGAGCATTACAGCACTCTAGCTCTCCTCATGTAGGAAGAAAAACCAACGACTCTCTTAAATCCTTTTTATGAACCAACTATTTGTGCTAATTCCAGCAGTTGATCCTTGTACAACATTAATGACCGACTGGATATATTGATATCTGTGACAGGGTTGGGGTAGAAATAACATTTACCCTTTACCAACTTTTTATACATTGATTTGTTTATTCCACAGTGTTCTTTAGTAAAAAATGTATAGTTTGATGGCATCTGATGACAACATTTAAAAAAACTAAAGTTATTATCTTTGTCATCAATTCAGGTTCGTTAAAAGAGATGTAAAGTAATTTAGTTAGATGTAGGTCAGAAATACCATCTGAACAAATTATAACTTAGCTATTCTACTGTCATTAGCAAAAAGAACAAAAAGGAACAAAAAAGCAAAAAAAAACAAGTTGAACAAGTGAGCAACGACAACATTTGGTTGGATAAAAGCTGCTCTCATTCTAACTCTAAGACCATAACTTCTACACGATCAACAAGAGTGTGGAAAATTCAACAGAGAATGAGATGCTAGTCTTTACAACCCCTTCCAGGACTTCCGTGCTATGGCCGTTCACACGAGAACAATTTGTGCATCGCGCAGTTGCAACTCATTGGATCTCAGTAGCATTACTGCAGATTCCAAAGGTTTTGGATTGGTGAGGGCTTTCCCAGGACGCATTCAAGTCCCTGTAAAGATACGATGTCAGGGAAGGTAACTGTTCAATGTAAAACAATAAGAGAAGGACAGAATAGTGTCTAGAAAATACCTGCTGATACTTAAGCTGTTAGGTAGTGTTCTTATACCCTGAAAAACTGTTTCCAGTTAACAATACGACTACGACAGTGCAATGAGTCATGAAAAGAGGCAGCTTTTATCCAACCACATGCTGTCGTTGCTCACTTGTTCACCTTGTATTTATTTGCTTTGTTTTTCTTTTTGCTAATGACAGTAGAACAGCTAAGTTATAATTTGTTCAGATGGTATTTGTGACCTGCATCTAACTATATTACTTTACATCTCTTTTAACGAACCTGAATTGATGAAAAAGATAATAACTTTAGTTTTTTTAAATGTTGTCATCAGATGCCATCAAACTATACATTTTTACAAGAGAATACTGTGGAATAAACAAATCAATGCATAAAAAGTTGGTAAAGGGTAAGTGTTGTTATTTCTCCCCTGTCACAGCTATCAATATATCCAGTTGGTCTGCCGTATGCCTTAACATCTAGAAAATTAGCTTTATTACGATAAAAACTTATTTTCCCCTCAGAATCACAAACCTCTACTTGCTGTAGCTCAATCTGAAAGAGGACTTCTAATTTTGAGCTGATAACACAGTTTTCTCTTGGACAGACGCGGCCATTTGCTTATATAAAAAAAAACCACTAAATGGAAGGACACGAGCTGGCACCCCCAGGCTAGCAAAAATACGGGCTGTCACACTGCCTCCTTTCACAGAGCTAGACTTTGATGTATCGGGAGATGTAACCTTGAACGTTTAATCAGAGGGATAACATCTGTGTTTCAGTGCCAGGAAAATTGTTTTTTTTCTGCAGAGAGAGGAGCCGGGAGGTCCACCACAAAGACTCCAGGCTACAAGCCCGGCAGAAGGGAAGGATGGGGCAAAGGGCAAACTCCGCCACAGATTTATTTCTTCTCTGTGAAACGATTTTCAAATAAGACGGAAAAAACCTGATGCTTCAGCTTTCTGAGGCTGGGTTTTCGGAGGTGGGGCTGTGAATCCTGTGTGAGGGTTAGACTGATGGCAAAACGAGCCCCAGAAAAACCCCCTCACCCGTTCAAACACGTGGAAGCGTTCAGCATTTTTCAATTAGCGGAAGCGGAGCCCACCACAAAGGCAGTGGTGACTTTGAGACAGAGCTCTGCAGCGTTACATCGGGGGAGTGTAATTAAAACCTCTGATACCGGTTTTAAGTAGGAACACAATAAGAAGCAGTGAGATGGAGATATCTTTAAGCCTCGCTTCATCTCATCCCAAGGGGGGCAGAGAGTGCACACTCTGAGCAAAGACAACATTAATATTAATACATCGCCTAGCAACATGTCGAGACGGAGTTTCCTTCCTCCAGCGGGTGTTGTCCTCAAAACACTCCAGCTCTGGTGTGCTGTTGCATTGTGACTAAGATTATAAAGCATGTCCAGTTGGGTTTGTCTCCAGCCGGTACCAGGCTAAATCAATCATGAAAAGAGCAGCTTGAAATAAGCCCGTCCTCGGTAAGTGGAATCAAAGAACCCCAAAGTCAGGGCTGATCTTCCTGAAAGTTGTTCTTTTGGAGAGAGAGAACGCGGCACAGCGAGCTGAGAACCACCTCCAAAGAGACAAAAGAGATTAAACATGGATCTCTGAGACGAGAACAATGCTCCTGCTGTTTCCTTTTTCTTTCCCACCGGCTCCCTCAGATTCCTCAGCTCTGACACCATTTGGCTGTTTGAGAGGCTCAATACGTTCCCTTATTTCATCCGAAGCGTTTGATCCTACATCTAAATGACAAACATCTTTGGAAAGATACTTTTTATGGCTCTGTAATTGGAGAAAGTGTTTAAATGTGATCTCCAATTTAATAACGATGTTGAGATGCGGAGCTAAGTGAGCGATGGGGGGAATTTGGTGGGTAGATGAGGCTTTTAGAGCAACTGTCTGGAAGTTGCTCTGAGAGGGGAATGAACTGAATCGGTACGATGAAATGCCTTGTTTGACTCCGCGTTGCTTGGCCTAAATATAGTTGAAGGTATACCACATAATCAATTGAAAAAGAAAGCAACAATCTGGTCATAACCAGGTCTTAAACATGGTTTATGTGAGGACAATAAAATGTGGAATGCATGTGTCTGTGTAGGTGGTGGTACTCAATAAAAAGCTTTTACAACGTTTAGCAGCAAGTACATGGCGATTTGACAAGTAAATTATTTTCTGTATGGCATTATCTCACAATAGTGAGTCATTTTGTCGCACTCTTTTTAGAATGTTTTTTTTATTCGTTCAAGTTAACAACAGCTCTCTTGAAGGTTAGTGTTAAGTTCTTTGTTTTGTTGCACAGTGGGTTTGTGGCTGTGTCTGGGGTCATTGTCCTGTTGATGACTCATTTACTTTCAGTGATAGATTGGTATACAGATGAGTTTGTGTTCAATGTACAGGTCCCGTGAGTGCAGATCAAGCCCAAATCATCAGCCCTCCACCGCCATGCTCACTACTGGTATGAGGCATTTTGTGATTGTCCTAAACCTAACCCATGTGGCATTAGATAAGTGACACCATTCGCTTCAATCTGTCCTATGATATGAGAGATTTAAAAAAATAAGATTGTTCTTAAATTATTTGAGACTTTAAAGCCAATTAATCAGAATCAAGTTTGAGAAAAGGACCTTCTTTTATGTGTGTCAGTGATTTAGAATCGAGATACAATACCAACACACAAGGAAAACTAGAACAATTACCAACATACATGTGCTGGAATAAAGATAAACTTTAAAAAGCTTACAAACGTTTAAACACATCATCACATTCATTAGTCAAAAAGTTCATGCTGTTTCTGGAAGTTTTTTTCCCCCAGTTAACAGAGGGGTAGACGGTGAGGGGAAAAAAAAAGAACTGTGAAAATACTGCCGGAGAGTATTTAGATTCTTTTTTCTAGTCATATTTAACATTGCACAGATTCAAAGCATATTTACTCTCAGTGAAACCCATCTGCGAGGATGGTGACACCCCTCGACGGGACGCCATCCCAGCTGTCTGCCTTCCTATTAGAAATGGAATCACTTTAAAGCAGCTCTCTTATTAGGCATTTCCATTTAAAATTCATAAGCTATGCAGATTTTGAGGGATTATGCATGACGTTAGCTGCGAGCTGGATACTGGAGATGGGGACAGAAGCAACTGGGTCATTTCATTTGGAGCAGTTAGCTCCAGGAGTAATTTGTAACATTTCATAACACAACACAAAGAGACTGAATACGTAACACACCTGTACACATTTTTTTAACATAGCATGGATTGAACAAATGTTGGGTATGTCCTTTGCAAGTATAAAGGCATGTTCGTAGTTATGTTATCAGTGAATTATATGGACCACAAGGTCATTCTTACTTTATTATAATTCCATTTTTGTACTTGATGTGTTTGAATGCTTTAAACCTGATGATAATCACATTGAACATCTTAACTCCAATTGCAATTTCAGAGCTGCTCTGAATGTTTTAAATTTCTTTACGAATATACAATTACTTTTAGAATGGTAGAATTTATATGTCATGCTCTCTGTTTGATATGTAATTTAATTGTATGATTCCAAACAACATTCTCCAGAAGTTCATCTTCACCTTTGATGGAGGAAAAACTCATTAAGTGATTTAATCCAACTGACTTTGAAAACACCCGCTTATAGCTTGTTATAAAATCAATATTTCCCCCCCAATTTAGGTGGAACTGTGTTATTATGGTTTCAGGAATTCTGGGAATGCTGTCTAAATGTTTTAAGTCCCTGAAAGCGGGCTGCCCTCACACTTTGAAGCTATGCTGTTGTAATAGACATGGATTGTGGTTTGAAATTGTCTTGCTGAATTATGCAAAGTCTTCCTTTTAAAAAGTCACGCCGATGGAGGCATGTTTCTAGAACTTGGATTAACCTTTCAGCATAGATAGCGCCTTTACGGATGTGTAAGTCATCAGTTCCATTGGTACTCTGTTATCCCCTCACTATCACAGATTTAACACCACCCACCCAACCCTCCAAACTGCATAGTTAGGAATTCCACCATGATTACCGAAGGAAGACGTTAAGGGTGCTCTTTTCTGTACTCACTGACAAAATACTTGATTATGGGATGTGCAAATCATTGGCTTTTGGTTTTACTGACCTTTTTACCCAAAACATACTGGGACCGGGGTTGTAATAGTCTTATGAAGGGTTCTGGGTCAGTTCAGCAGAGGCTGGTCAAGGCAAGTGGATGTCATTGTGTAGAAAGATGGATTCATGTGCAGGACTCTGATATACCAATGAAATTATTGAGAAATTTTCGCGAAAACACGCCACCTCAGCTATGGACTAACTTGGTTATTTCAACAGATCCATTTTCAGTACCACTTCTTCCTAGTAGGGTTGCTGGTGGCTGAGGCCTATCCCAACTGTCATTGGGTGAGTCTACACCCTAGATGGTTTATGTCCCAATTATTAATATTTGAGTAAGAGCTCTAGTGACACAATTTCAAAGTCTGAATGAAAAACTGTATAGTAAAATTAGCAGAAATAAAAACACAACTACCAAAACTGATTTTTTTATATCCAATTACTAGGAATGATTTCATTTAACCAAAAACTATCTTTTTTTTGTTGGTGGTTCAACCTAGATGTATCAATCAAAATGTGATTTTCACCCAATAATGGTGCCAGCAGGCAATGAGTGCCTTTACCAGAACCCTTTTAGCCATAATGAAGTCAAATTTTCAGGCTTCCATGAACCTTTCTACCATTTTAATATAAGTCTTTGGTCTCAAATAAGAACAGAGGCATCTGACATTTCTGTTTAGTAACACTGACGTCTTTTATTGCTTTTGATGTATGATGATGTCTGTTCAGTTAGAACTGTTTTCTCTAGGCGACGCAGCTCACATTTCCATTTACAAAGCCCAAGAAATACTGGCAAATTTTCTCCATGTATTGGTATTTTATGAACTTATCATCATTTGCACCCCTTATTTTACCTGAGAAACGGTTCAACTCTCAGTGCATCTGTTCTCAAAAATAATTGGATCGCAAACATAAAGGCAGAGTTTCTCTTATTGTTCTCCAATAAAAGAACACTGCTTGCAACCACTTCCTTTGTAGCAGCGATACTGTATGTATGCGGCAGACGGGCTCATTCTCTCTGTGTTTGGCTGTTTTTCAATTATAGGTCAAATGAATATGAGGCTCCAACAGAAACAGAGTCTTATTGTTCTCGTTTTCCACGTCCCACCTAGCAGAGTGTGTAAACGTAAACCAAATCACCCAGAAATTTGAACTAATAAACCCGTTCTGTAGGAATATTCAGTGCGGAAGTTTATGAACAAGGTGAAATCCTCTGCAGACGTCAGTCCATCAGAGATGGAGTGGAAATGTGCAGACTGAGACAGTTCACGTACGATTATGAACCATTTTCTGACTACATGAGAGGGGTGGTGTATAGGCAATGTAGTTTATCAATAATGACGGGAAATAGTGACTGGTGTGACTTAAGATTAAACTACAAAGCATTTGCTAAACCTTCTAATGATAAACTCAGGGACCAACCAAGACAAAATGCTGTCTTATTTTTAATTAGAAGAGAAGGCATACAATCTAATCCTATGGGTTATCACAAAGATCTTTTTCTAAAGGTATAAGAACCTTGAGCTGGAACAGTTATGATTGAATGACTAGGAGCTGTGGGGCTGGAAACCCCAAATGTTTTTTTTTTTTTTGTGTGTGTGTTTTTTAATTAGTTACAGAGTCTTGGAGATTTTTAGGCTGTCTGTTTTTATATAAATGAATATTTTAACTTGGGGCTTTTGTCGAATAAATAATGTTAACATTTTGTGATGCTATAATTCAGTTTTGGTGAACATATTATACAGTTATATGCTATTAAATGTAATATTTCTATTATTTTATTGATGGCTTCGGTTACAGGGTCTAACTCATGACTTCACCGATTATGACTTATTTGAACGGAAAGCTGAATAGAGCCGAATAATTCAACTAACATTTTTCTGACCTTAGTAATTAGTCAAACATGTAACTCAACACAAAGTCTAACAACGTACCAATTTCAGCATATGTTTTTCAGTTTTAAAAATCTGTATTTCAATGCAATTGTTTTGATTTCTGGCACAATTGGCCTGCACGAATGACAGCAAACAATGGTGATCCCACCCCTATTTTTTTTAACCTCTAAACTGGACTGACAAATTGAAGGTTTCAGACAGTATGGTCGAAGCCAGAAACGGTTTGCCCAGCACATTTCATGGGAACTATGACTGTGACCGCACGCGTTCAGTGTGAATCATGGTGTCACGGCTCTGACCCTTGAAAGAGAAACGCAAACGCTCACGGAAAAAAAAGAAGAAAAGAAAAAAGACTGTCTCGACTCGCTCCTGTCCTGAAATCTCAATTTCACTCTGGCTCCTCCATTGCCTTGACAAGGTCAGGCTGGCAGCAGGAATTCGTCTCGCCCCCTAATCTGGAGATTACATTCTCGGCGACCGGGCAGAGCCCTCCCTTTTTCCCTCTCCCTTTTTGCCTCTCTCCCCGCAACCCTGCCAGCCTGGCTCTCTGCTGCGAGGTAACGAGCCAAGACCTGCTTACAGTGTAGAGATAATGTCCACGGATTAAGACAGAGAGCCCTTCGAGTGGTGCCTCTTTCATTCTAGTATCTGGCCCGCGAAGCGTCATAAATACAGCCAGCCAGTCACCAACTCTGCTCTGAGGAGCTCTGCCCAAGTCACACTCGGCCCAAAGCCACCGAAACTCATCGGTAATGGCTACAGTGTAACAAAAAAATTAATAAATAATAATACAAAAGAGGATTTTCACTGCAAAAAACAAGGGGGGCTTTGGGGAAAAGCTTTTTTTTTTTTTTACCCTCAGGGTGAGTCACCAATCTAAAATGGTTGTGTAAGAACATTAAAGTTCCCTGAAGATCCCACTGGGTGGCTGGGTTGTTTAAAGTGCATGAGCTTGGGTTTTAAGACCCTATTAATGCTCGGGAAATACTTTTTAAATACCTTAAAGATTAAGGAATTGCTGCAAAGTATCTCACATAACCCAGACCTGTGTTGTTTGCTCATAGGGGTGCAGTTAGAGAGATGGAGACAGCAAGCAGTTTCCATTTCCACATGGTCAAACTTGTTTTGTTTTTTATTAAAGTAGACCTTCATTACTTCCTTACGAAGTGCACTGTGTATTCATGAACATCACAAAAAGACACACCGCAGTGTTCCGGTTGTGCTGTGAACAGTACATGAAAGTTCTATTGAAAATGAAATAAAAAAGTCAAGCCATGCTGAATATGGAATAAGTTTGGTCCTATGTAGGCTAATATTATTCTAACATACATAATTCAAAATTATTCTCATGATAAAATATTCTGTTTTCACACAATAGATTAGAAAAGCATCACACTGCTGAGGAGTGTTTCTCACGGATCTCCCTTTTGTATTTACTAAAATATCACACAAATCCTTAAAAACAAACCAGATTAAACTTTTCTCTCCGCTGAATAAATAAAGTCATGAATCCACATGGATTAGTTTGTATATTAAAAAAACTAATTTGTTTTTTAAGTAACTAAATTGGGCTCTGACAAAAGCATGCTTTCAATCAATTAAAATGAAGGGTGGGGTGGACATAAGAACTTTCTCATGCTTAGAATCTATTTGCATCTTTGGAAGAAACAAATGTTTCTCATTCTCCTAACCCTTTCATGTGTAGCGGTCACTACGGGGGACAGCTTTTTGAAGATGTTCTTGTGTATATCTGGGATTTGATTTTAAATCTGCAGCGGGCCCTCAAGTGGACATCTGGAAAAATCTTTCAATGGCAAAAAAATTTACAAAAACTAATAGACCTTTTTTTCCCGAAGCCTTAATTCATGCATGAAAGGGTCACTACTTTTAGTTTCTGGCAATACTGACCCCCCACGTGCCACCCCTGACTTTCATACTGGATTCTACAACATGGCTAATTTAATTTGTAAGATTTTCAGATTGATTTCAAAATGTTTAGAGACTTCAATCTTGAAGACTTGATGGGACTAAGACTCAAATGACCTGTCATAGTTTTGGTCCAAACCAGACTACTGAAGTCAATTTGAGGTCAAATTGAGTTTTTGTTAGAACTTGAAGATTTTGCACCTCCCATTCAAAATCTTTTCTTCAGCTCAGAACTGAAGTTAAGCCTTCAACCACCTCACTCTTCCTCATTTGAAGTTGGTGTGGCCAATTGAGTCTTTAACCTTGACCTAGGCCTTGAACATGGAGGTGATGGAGGTTATGTTGAGTAAAAAGTGTTATACAGGGAAGTTTCACCGCACCGTTTTATGTTTTATCTTTTAGAAGTCTTCTCTTTACTGTTTCTGTGACATGACTAAAGCTTTTCTCACCGGTGGATAGGCTCTGTTGCAGGCTGGATTCTTGCATGTCTTTCTTTTCAAAGAACTTAAACTTAAACTTGCGACCCTAAATCCAGGGTCAAATGAAAATATAGAGTAATAAGGATGAAGTTAATATCTTATTCACTTGATCATCAATAGGAATGTGAGAAAACTAGTAGACAAATTTGAGAAAATAAAATATTTGACATGGACAGAGTGGGGAGTTTTCAGTCCCCTCAGACAGAAGTTTCTCCTCCAACAGCTGTCGACAACATGTCATTAAAGGAATTACAGGAAGGACGTTTGGCGTTTTGTGTCTTTTGCTCTGGTTTAGGGTGCTGTGATTTGTTTGGTGCTCCTTTTGCCATTTTTATTTTCTGGTGTTAGATGCTTGGTTCCTCGCTTTCTCTCTGTTGTAGTTGTCAGCTCCACTCAGCTCACATCACTCTTTAATCCACCTTTACAATATTCATGTTTTCTCTGTCTTTGTCAGATCCTCACTGGTAAATCCTAGGTTTGCCCCTTGATTTTCCGGTCCACTTTTTGTTACTTTACTGAGTTTTGTTTTCAAAGGCTTGGTTTAGAGGCTTTGTTATGCTTTTTGTGAATGAATAATGATTAGATTCACATCTCCGTTCAAGGCTGCATTTGGGTTTTTCTCGTTGCCATACCACGCACACATTGTGAGCATATTAGCTTTTAAGATCCCTCAGAGTTGTTCTTTTTGTGAACTTTCAAAGATGCCTCTGGGTATCCTCGGCATTCCAAAAAACACCAGCAATCACATCTAAGAGGCTGCGGATGATGGATCAATCTACGGACAGTAATTGGGCGCTGAGTTTTTTTTTTTTTACTGTATCATAGTCACTCCACTGTCGTAACTTACCCCATGAAAGTCAAAAAGTACAAGTGAAAAGCTTCTGCATCGAACAGACCTTTGATTATCATTTTTACTGATCAAAGGAAACGCTCTTACCAAGCCTTCAAAGGAGCTGACTCAATGAGTCAATGAAAAGTATCATTTGTTAAGTACTTCCAGAGTTGTTCAAATATGGAATGTTTCACAAGTCTGCAGGTTTTTCGTGAAAGAAAAGAGACTTCCTTATTATAGACAGAGACCACAAGTTAGCATCTGATTACATATGATTCTACTTAGTTTGAGTACCTCTAGAAGACACTCATTTACTGTCCACAGCTGAGATTAAAGTTTGGAGGAATCACTGACAGTAGAAGCAGGACGCAATGTTTTTGTTTTGTTTTTGTTCTTTAATAGGGCTTTTTGCTTTTCGGTGTAGAGCAGCAAGAGTCCCAGTGGCTGTGCAATGGCCTGGATGAGCAGGAAAAAAAGCAAAAGCTGAAAATATAAGTCAAGCTACTACACCTACAATCGGAAAAAAAAGGCAGTTTTTCTGTTTGATAAGATGAGTTTCCCTTTATCCCACAGTCATAAGGTGATGTTTGTCATTTTGACATCCCTTTGGCTAATGAAGTTTCCCATAAAACTGTCATTAGGCTGTTAAAAGGTGGGGAACTGGGGAGGAGGGATCTGAGCAAGAAAATGAAAACTGTGCAGCCTAATGTACATCATTATCTGGGACTCATCTCAGTCTGCATTATCAAAAGACACTGAATCATCATAACTCATAATGACCAGACTGCTTCATTTTTCATCTCATTTACTCATTGCGTGTCAATTAACACTGCAGACAAATGTTCCGGAGTGCTCCTTGAGAGCATTTGCGGTCGTTCTGGATCCACACGGCGTGTCTCTTATTCTAGCAAACAGAGAAATTCATTTCCACACTAAGTCATCCAGCATTAGCGATGCATTAAAGAGAATGTGAGCGCTTGTGATATTATCATGTGCTTATTATTCCCTCGCATTTGGGGAGCTTTTCCTCTGATCACAACAAGCTCAGTGAACCTCTGTTCCTAACTGAAGCAAATCAATTAGATGGCAGTTTGTCGTCTCTTTTCATGGCGGTGAGCGTTAAACAGTTCAAGATAGAAAAAGATCAATATTGTAAATGAAATAAGGTACTTGATTTTCTCCGGCAGCAAAACGCGCCTCTGTTTCCGTACGGAGGCGGTGCCTCGCATCCACTGAAAGGCACCGGCAAAGACCGAGACCATCCCAGTGGTTTACGACCCCAGATCATTGGATAATTTATATCAGGGATTAGCTGGCGATGCCACACAGGGCATATTCACACAGTGGAAGTTATTGTCTGAATAAGTTTATTCATTCCATTTCAGTACATGACTCACATCATTGAATGTGGCAGCTTCAGAATCATCTGCAGAGCCTGAAATATGTTTATCCTGTCTTTGTGCCAACAATTATTTAATCTAAACCCTCTAAAATTCCTGGAATGACCCTGGAGGACTCTGAATTTAAATTCAAAACTCCGCTAAAGTTTTTGTCTTTAGGTCCTCAGGAAACTGTCTTCTAGGTTTTCCATATGCCATCAGCCTGGCTTTCATTAGGAATGATGTTACTATATTTGCCCAAAATCTGTCTTTTCACTCAGTGGTGACTGCCCTCTTTCACCCAACTAATATTGCTGATATTAGTAACATCCTGTCTAGACGGATGAATTAGTCCATGCATGTGTTCCTTTCCGAATTGGACCGCTGCAGTGGCTTTTAATCAAGCCGTCCCCAAAACGATCTGAAAAGCCTCAATCCAATCCTGAATGCAGTGATGAGCATAAGCAGGAGAGATCACACGTCTCCAGTTTTAGCTTATTTTCACTCTCTTCCTTTTGAAACCCGAACACAAATCAAACTTCTTCTCTTGACATAAATCTCTCAATGACAAAACTTCTATCAAATCTTGACGCTCTCATAGTTTGCAGTGTTCCAAACATATATTGTGGGTTAATTTCTTGTTCCACGAGTTTCTTAAAGTAGAATGAGAGGCGGGGCCTTCAGTTATCAGATCCTGGTGTGTGGAACCAGCTACCGGTTAGGGTTCAGGCTACGCATCCTACTATCGATTAGATTAGAACCTTTTTTTGTCATTAGAGTGTTTTGGTTGAGAGGGTTGCTCATACTGCCTGTGGACCTCCCGTGATGCAACTATCCTCCTCGACTCTCTTTACCCCTCTTTACCCATTATCTTATCCTGTTAGGTAAAGATTCTCCTTCTCATTAAGCATTTCTGGTTTGATTCTTGTTTTGCACGCCCTTTGGAAGGGGGTTGTCTTGAATCGAACCTTTTGGTTTCTGTCTAATTACATTCCATTAAAGTGGATTTTGTTTGCATTGAACTGAGCTGTATTTAAAAAGATTTACACATTTTAGACTAATTTAGTTGCGAATTTACTCTATTTGAGTCAAAGTGATTTGCATTCTAACAGCCCAAGACAAAAGTCCAAGATGAGGAGTCAAGGCTTTTGTTTTTTAATTAAACCTCAGTTGAGAATAATTGCTATGACGACAGTTTAGTTGTACTCCGATGTTCACACTGCAGCCTGAAGCGACCCAAATCCAAGTCTAAAATGTGTTCATTCACATGTCTAAATATATGCGTATCAGAGCAAGGAAAATCTATACCCAGGGTAGGCCATTTCTAGGGAAATGCTGGCAAAACTCGCCCAGTTCTGATGAGAACCCTCAAGTTTGGACTGGATAGACCCCAAAATACTAAATAACTCATAAACTTCACTTTCTCTCCACTGACTGTTCCGCCAATTATCGGCCGCCATGTTTTATTTAATTTTTTTGGCGCAGCAGGATGCAGGTAAGTATCTTTTGTAGAGGATCAGTGATGTGCAGTTCGGGTGAACGCAACCTGGCTGTACAGACTCAGGTCACATCAGAAAAGCTTAAATACGTATCGGATTGGGGCAAAAAAGTCAGATTTGGGTCACTTCAGGCTTCAGCCTGAACTTACAATCTTCTGCTATAATACCGGCTATTTTAGGGTGTCTATAATCTGCTATTAGCGAAACAGTCAGTATTCAAACCAGCACTAACCACTAGAACAACAACTATGATCAGATCAGCAGCAGCAAACTGTCCTTGTGGTTGAATCTCATTTGTATCTATTGTTTGTCCTAATTGTTCCAGAGAGGAAACGTATCTCTACGTAGCAGCACAAATATAACTCAAGGGGGAAATGGTACTCAATCCTATTTCCTGTTATCCCGAAAATCTTGCACTGGCACAGCCTTGGAAATCAAGAGACCCCCCCTAAAAAACAAGGGTATTTGCAGCACGTCCTATGGCCAAGGTAAGAAAACTTTGATGTCATAAAAAAAACAAAGTGGTAAAGTAACTACCCCGTATAGTGTTATCACCACAAACGAAACTTGACATTAGGGTCAAATCATCACCTTACATTCTCAGGGAACCTTGTGCCATGGACAGCAGGTGGCTTCTCTCCACGCGATCGGGGGGGAGGAACAGCATGGGAGCAGTTGGGCCAGACGCCGGCTCGAGGCAAAGATGTCTTGATTAAGCTGAGTTTAGACATTTGGAGGCAGATCTAGATGCCTGAGAAGATCACTCTCACTCTTACTGCTAAGGGAACGGACCGTGATGATTTTTACAGTAAAGAGGGAGGATCTAATGAGTCTCTGAGGACCCCAAAGAGGGGAGACTGACTCTATGCTTCCTTAACAGAGCTGCTTGCACAGATGATGTTCCTCCTTTGAGGGGGAAAAAGAAAGTCCTTCAGCCCTTGATTTGTTGGTCTACCTCCTTCGCCCAGCTCCACAACGAACTTTTTCAAATCTTGTGAATACTTCAAGGCTGTTAATGATCCAGAGCCCCAGAGCTCCTCATTTTTCGGCGCTTGAAGAAAGTTTAGTTGCGCAGGATAAACTCTTAGGCAGAAGAACTGTCTTAGATGGTGTGTGAAGGATGTCATGATCTGATCTCTGACACACACGGCAGGACACATCTCAGGCTTAGAGCTGAATACGCTGCAAGAATTCTCTTCTTTTTTAACCTCGAGCCTCACTCTGCGGGGGAGGAAAAAACCAACAGCTCTGTTTTGCATTTGAACGCAGCTCAGTTCTTTCCTGCTGCTGAGTTTGTTACCACCGACTGGTAAGACAAAGGAGGAGGAGAAAAGGCTCTCTCTGCCAGTCTGCCCTCTGTTTTTCTTTTGCTTGTATAAGTAATAAGTACTTCTAACAAATAAGTAAAAGCTTTACTTATACTTTGTGCAAGTCAGACTATTCAACTTGTAAATAGTCATTTTCTTTTCCCCATGCAAAAAAAATAATTCTATCATTTCCTAAAAAACAACTCATTTATAAGCAAAGAATATGCAAAAATTCTCTAATGACTTCAGGAACTAATTAAATGGCTATGGGATATGTATATTCCACATTTCCTTTGCTGAACCTTCATTACATGACTGTCAAAAGTTTAATTACAAAAGGAGATTAAAACCACTTCATGATTATCAAATATTAATGCGGCCAGTGCGATTTATTCTCTCGGCCCTATTACTTCTTAACAGTAACCAGACTTGAAGGAGATATTTTTTACTTACACATAATTTGTCTGCAGGAGACCTGACCTCAATGAAAAAAGAAGAGGGACAAATTGTTCTCATCTCCTAAATTATTCTGGGTTAAAATGTCTGAGATATTCTGCCAGACACATCACAGTGGCACTTAGTGCCCCCCCCCCCCCCCCCCCCCACAGTTTGGACAACAGTGAAAAGTACTCCAGCGCCTTCTCCGTGTCCCACCACGACATATGGAGTTACGGTAAGTGATAGCGTTGAATGGAGCGGAAACCGATCCGGTTTCTTATTTCCAGGCGTTCACACAGAAAGCATTGTCCACTTTTACTTTTTTTTTTGTCGTTTTCGTTATGTTCATCCTGCATCCTGAGCTTAAGCTTGCAAAGAATGAGGCGAAAGGTGCTAAATTTATCTGAAAGGGCACAAGCGGTGGTCATCTTAACTCAAATCAAAATGCTAATCATTAGCCCATGAAATATTAAACTACGACTGGAATTACATTCAGGCAAACAACCATGGATCAGCACCTTAATCTATTTGACTTTGGATTGTAATTACACTTATTTTTCGGCTTAGCCTGTGGTGACTCCATATTATCATTATTTTTGCTTTTCTGACTTATTTCTTTCAACCGGATAACTTTTTTTAATGTCCAATTTTAACAAAAGACTGCTTGATACATTCAGCTTTTGTGATGGTATCAGTTACTGGCAGATTGTCCCATCTCTGCTGGTTTGACTTTGACCCTGACATTTTTTCAGGGAATTATTATCTATCTTTCAGACAAAAGTTACTGTTTTAAGCCCTAAAAAATAATTTAATCGAAGATGGGTTGATGGCGTTATTCTCAAAAGGTCAAATGTAAAATGGTTGGAATAAAGGTTATGTTTTTTTTCCATTTGAATGGAAAACATTCTGCTCAGTAAAACATTTGAGATATTTTGCCATTAATTATTTTTGCCCTGACATCAAAGGAAACAAATGATTATGACAACAATCGGTATCAGCCAAGGGTTAGTAGAAAAATAATCCAATTAATCCTGACTCTGCACAGCCTTTCTAAAACATTTTACCCTAACAAGAAAACATACAGGACGTGCTGGTCAACAGAAAAAATGAAGTTTAAGACCAATGCGGCCCATTCCAAACATCCTGAGTAAAAACATCTAACAGCAACTGTGTAACAGATATGTAAATAATGCGAAAACACCTACATAAGTGGTGCATTTACAGTCCACCTTCAAAACAGCAAACCAGTCAACAGCAGGGCTTTCTTGATAGTTAGATATACCTTTTTGAGTCTGGATGTGCTGGAGGGATTTAAAAGAACACATTTCTATTCAAATTAATGTGAGGGTGACTTGGAAGGATATGCTGATTCAGTGGAGAAAACTTTGTAACATCAGTTCTGGTTGTAAACCAGTAAACTATGTATTGAAAAGCATTAGCATCCCGTCCTCGTCACAAGCCGACATTGTGGGCTCAACGCTAACACAAACATCCACTGACATTAAATGAAAGAGTCTAAACAGCTATCTTGTCCAAGGTTTTTCAAAGAAAATGTCAGTGTTCAAAAAGGAGGGAAGAAGAAAGAAAAGACTGTGCTGAATATCAAAAATTAATGCAGCTGAAAATGGCTGGATCATTTCTGCCATACTGCCAATATATTGAATATTTGGCTTTAAACTGTATCCATTTCACTTTAAATGTTAACACCTCCACTCATTTACCATCTTATTCTATTCTTTAACTCCACTCCTAATTTCTCTTGTAATTTTCCCACGTCCGTTTTGTTATATTTCTGCAGATTTTTCTTTTTCAGTGTAATTTTCTATGAAATATTTTTTACTTTTTTATTCTCTCCTTGTATATCGATTTGAGTGTGCATATCTAATTCTCCCTGCAATTAGTTCAGAAGTGAAGGTTTTATTTAAGGGTTGTTTTTAGAAGAATTTTTATTTCATCTTCATGCCTTTTTGTTTTTCTTTTTTTTTTTGTCCAAGCGATAATTGAAAGCCATTTCCTAAATGGAAAGACTGGCCTCATGGGGACTTTAGCAGAGCCAGAGGGGACTCTACTGGGTGTCCCCTTAAGTCAATATTCTGCTGACTAACTCTGTATTTAGCACCTGGATAGAATAGAGGTATTGATCCTCTTCTGAAATTGAAACTAAGCAAAAGAGCCTCTTTTCCAAAAATGCTAAACTATTCATTTAAAGGTTGTGGTTTGAATGACCTGAAAGTAATTCAGCACATTTTCCTGGAGATGTAAAGCAGCTCATTGTTTGGGGATGCTTCCGTCAAGGTTGTACACAATTAGGAGGAAAGTAATGTTAAGAAATAAGTTGGCTTCCCGTGCAGAGTGGGAAACGAAGGCAAGAGGGCACGCTTTATTCAGAATACGTGAACCGGCGTTTTCATTTTCAGTTGTTTCCATGTGCAAACTTAGGGGAACAGGTTTGTAGCCTATTCCCCGTTACAGGTTTTCTTTGCTTTTGTTAGCGGTGAGGTCAGAGGCAGATATTCGGCTCTGATAAGTGATAAAATCTGGGTAGCTTTTAGTGAGCGGTGTAGCGGGTGCGGAGAGGCAGAAGGATGCTGATATGGGCGAGGAGGGACAGGAGTCAGAGGCAGAGAGGCAGGATGGTGAGCGGTGTGCAGCTGGGCCGGCTGTGCTGAACGGGCAGCCGCCCGGCTGATGGATTACACCGGCCCTCTCCTGGGTAAACGGACACCGCCACCCCCTCCCTTTTTAACAATGTCTCAGCCTGTACCGTCATTGAAACGTCTCCAAAGATGGAGGTGAACATGCAGCTGAGCCACTTAATCTGCGAGGCTGCATTTCTGCCACAAGCCGTGGATTCCAGAGACCCCCCCTCAGAGATCTTTTCTGAAACCGGTCCGATATCATTTTCGTTGAAAACGTCGACAGAGACCAATACCACCTGCCAGCCAAGGGCCCGGCTGGAAAACAACACAATCCAGTTGTCCATCGATTCAGTCAAGACTAATTGCCGGGGAAAAAAAGCCCGTATTGCTTTCATAGATATCTGCTGGTTGTCATTTGCCGCGCGGCGCGGAGTGCCCCGGCTGCTTTGGCGTGCGGTTTTACAGGTTATGACACCAAAGATCAGCGCTGCTTTCAGGACCAACACAAGCCGCCCCGACCAGGCCCGCGTCTGAAAGGTCGCGCTGCTTAAGAGCCTACTCGGACTAAATAAATAATGAGTAATGGGAATGTAAGAGAGCAGAGCGGAGCCAGTGAACCTCCCCCTCCACTAAACACTCTCGCTTGCACATTTCCTTTCTCGGTGTGTGTGTCAAGCAACCGTCCTCAAGTTTCGAAGATTTCCAACGGAGTCCTGGGTAAAGCCCCTGACATTTTCCAAGATACTTCATCAGGCTGAGGCTCAGAAACTCTAGTCACGCCCCCCCGTCTGAACGCTTTCCCGTGCTCAGCTCCAGAGTAATAAACTACAGGGGCTGAAGTTTGTTCAACACCAACAAAAAAGAATATTTTTTAAATTTGGGTTTGGAATGAAGCGACACGCTGAATCATTTTTACAGCCGTAACTGTCAAACATCAGCTGAACTGACACAGACCTTTTCAAAACATCTACAAGTTCCACTTCAATTCTTTAATCCATGGATCCTTTAAAATCACAACTGTAGTTACGTTCGTTCAGCCACAGGTTGTTTTTTTTCGTCATGTATTTATTTATCCCCTCTGAGAAATCTTAGGTTTTCTGCTGGGATGGTTTAAGGGCAGCGGTTGACAACCTTTTCCCACCTAATATACCACGAACCTGACTAAATACAACAGTGTTTCTCATTTAAATGGATGAATCCAGGCTTGCAACAGATGCACTACTTGCTCAAAGGAAGCAGAGATTATTTATTCCGACGACGGGCAAATGCAATGTCTGTTTTCTTATTGTTTTTAGGCTCTCCCAGGTCCTGTGTGGGGGGGGGGTAAACCCTGCCCTAAGCGGGCTACACGATGCCAGTCAGGTAGCGTTCAATTGCCTTTTTTCTTGTTTGTTGAAAGAAAACAGATTCCCTGTCAAAACTGATGATAATAAATACAATTGTGCTGTCTGAGTACGGACGGCTAAAAATTCAGCTTCAATTCAACACAGATGGTTTCAATCTCTCCGGTTTCTGGTTGAGATGAAATATTAATGCGCCGGCTCGCTAAGACATTCCTAACCACGGCTCATCGCGTAATGAGGCTCGGTCAGAAACCCTTTGGGATCAGTTCTGAACGCACTGGGCAGCTGGACGCATCACAAGACCTGCTCTTCATTTCCATTTCCTTCTTAATGAAACTACATTAATGGGCTCTTGTCCTACTTTTTTTTCTTCCTTATAACAATTGGCTTTGGAGTTGAGGAAAGAAATGGGTTTTTTTTTACGCTGTAAAATGAGGTAAGGAAAAGGGAAACAAACACGCAGCTCGGGGAATTATGCAGCAACGAACAGGAGCCGGCACAGAGGGTTCAGGTAAAGTGTAGCGTCCCGCCACTATAAGCGATTAAATCAACTCTGAGTGCTCAGATTCACTTCGGGCCGTGGCTGGAGGCCCGATAGTGCCGGCCTGTTGGTTCCTGGTTTGCTGAGTCACTCGGCGTGTGCGGTGCCAGGGGGGCACATGGAACCAGGGGTTTTCAGAAAGCGAATATGCAGAGAGCCACAATGGAAGAAAAAACAGAGAAACCCCCCCCCCCGCCGATGTGAGGGTTATTGTGTCCGGCCGGAGCCTGAGGCTTTCGGGGGGGGCTCGTCCAGCCTGAGGTTACCAGTCGCTTGCAGGCTTGTACTTGCGAGGATTCTGCAACTAATCACCTTACATGGAGCTTAACAAGGAGATCAGTTCACCATCTTTATTAAAGATATTGAATTACTTAGCGATTTTCATTTGCGCAGTGGACTTTTCCTGTCTTTATCCCACCCTGAAGGAGCCGATACGTGTGATCAAGTAGCGAGCGAACTGATGGAAAATAATTGACTCAGTGTTGCTGGACTAGCCTGCGGGCAGAGATTAAGGAAATGAAAAAGGAGTTCATGGAGTTATTCATACCACTCTCCCAGTCTCATTATCGACCACACACCAGAGGGGATGACACTTCAGCTCCCTGCACCTGCGTCCTCGCAGCCGGGCTAACTTTGCCTTGACTCCAAACAACATCAGGATGGAGAAAATTAAAGCTGCAGCTGAAAGAGACGAGGAAAGGGGGGAAGGGAAGGGGAGGGGGAGGGGAGGGGGTGTAACAGCAGCCGTCGCTCCCTCGACTGGCAGCTTGAATGCTGAATCCACAGTGGCTGTTTCTTCCTTAGTTCTTTTGTTCCTTTTGTGATCTCACATCTCTAACATGTTCATATATATATATATATATATATGGGAAGAATTTGAGAGTTCAGAGATAGCATACATGCAGTGCTGCGTAAAAAGGCTCGATGTTTAACTGTTGACTGGGCAGATTCCTTCTCTATCACCTTCCTGGTCAGTCATTTTGGCAAACGGATACAGTGGTGGGCGGTTATATTTGAATAGGCCACCGAGGTTTAACACCAAACCAACTCCTCCACACAGCGGCTAGCCTTTTACCGGCTTCTAAATACACATAAATACTACAGGTAAAGCCTGGGAATCGGGGCAGCATTCCTTCTGCAGATCGTGTTTTTCTTTTTTGGTATTTATTTTTTTTTTTTCATTTTCTTTCAGAGGCATAGTTATTCTGGCAGCAGCTGTCGGGGTAACTGTGAATGCGGAGGGGTTATGAAAAAAATAATAAGTGGAAGTTGTGTACGTGCAGCAAAAAGTGGTGCTAAAATATTCAGAAGTACACATTGTTAGTATAATACTCAAATGCATGAGTTTCGGAGTTGTCTTCTTCTAAAATTAATCTGTTTTTTGGGTTTCTTTTTTAAACCTGCAGCCAAAGTTTTTGATCACAATAAAGACATATTTCTTTTTTCAAAGTTCCAAGTAAGAAAATGCTTCAAGCTTCTCACTAACAGTTCGTCCGAGCAACAAATCCAAAAGTAGAGGTTCTGGTAGGGTGCCATTTAAAGGCAAGCTGTGATGCTTTCCTAACCCAACCTAAACCGCAGTTTTTATGCCCAAAAAGTGTTTAAAAACACACTCAAACCGCCACTTCTGGGGGTGGGATGGGACTGAGCCCAAGTCTGCTGGCTAATATGGAGCTTTAATGTCAACAAACCAACCAACCAACCAACAAACGTGGTTCCCGTGACCTGAGACAAGACAATATTTTTACAGTGTTTTTAGGAAAACTTGAAGATGATTTTATGGGAAAATATGGTAATTTGTTTAAATTGACAAAACGATGCAGGCAACACTAATAACAGTGGCATGAACTACACATGAGATTAAAATGCCGGAGATTCTGCACCGCAACTTCCATGCCAGCTTTTTCTTTTTTAATATGACATGTATTCATAGTTTGTGTCCGATCTGTGACTCTGTTACCATTCAAGATTCATCTGGGTACCCAAATTGGTCTTACCCAAACAATGTAATAGTATAGGTAAAGCCTGAACTCAAGGCTTTCAATCAAGAAAGACAATCAAAACGCCAAGACACATCGTGTCTCCCTGCTATTCCTCCCAGCACCGGGCTGTGTGCTGTACAGCTGGGTTCAGCACCAGCGGATGAGCTTTCATTACAGCTGCTTTGCGTTTTATCAGCCTGCTCTGCGGGACTCGGTCTCCAGCTCTGAAGCTACACAATTACTAAGACTCACTTCAGTGGATGCACCGTAGGTGGTTTGTAAGCATCTGTACCAGTGTAGATAAGTACAGCCGCTCCCTCAGCCCCTTTCACCAGATTTCTGATGTTGCCTAGATACTGTAACTGCAAGATGGTATGGCTCATTTAAAGCTGGAGGTTAACAGGCTAACTCGGAGAAGTTGGCACAGGCGGATGGTGCCCTTTAATTAATTCTTTCTCTTGGTAGCATGAGATTTAGGCTGACACATTTTGCTCATCTTTTGCTTTTCTTCTTAACTGTCATTTGCGATGGCACTCCGTTGTGACAGTAGTGGGTTCTGCAGCGCTTCTTGTTAAAACTGAACAGACAAACGACATCAGCTTGTTTGCCTGCAGGACCCATGCTGCTTCCAGTGGTGCCGCTTAAAAATGTGCACGCTCGGATATGCATGAAAAATAGATAGCACGTCTCTCTTGTTACAAAATGTGTTGCCCTGAAAGGAAACAAAGGCCGCAGAAAGGTAAGCCCCGTATGAGTGATATAGCTGTCTGTGCGTCGGCATCTGGGCCAATCCCGGCAGCTGAAAGCCAGCAGAAGGTGCAGGCTGACACAGACCTCCATCTCCCTACGGCTGTGGCCACAGCCAGCCTGTCAGGAAGATGAAAATACGCCTTGCTTCATTTAGCGCTGTGGGGATCCTGCGGAGAAAACGGGCAGGTAGAGCTAATGGACTTCTCCCGGACACAGCGGGTCTGTCGACTCAGCAACGCCGCCGGCCGTCTCTTCAGCGCACACCACTTTTATGACAATCTCTGAGAGGCCGTAGCAGGTGGACTGGGACCCGGGAGCCATCACCTCAGTGCCTGGGTTGTGCAGGATTTACTGTAAACAAATCAATTTTCATGGAATTTCACTTTTCTTTCTTTTTTTTTTTTCAGAAAATAGCAGGCTGTTGACATTATTCATTGAGCCTGCTATTGTCGGGAAATACACTCACGTTATTCAACGAGGGGGTTATGACATATACCATTTAATAAAATGCTTAGAAATGTGTCAAATCAGAAGGAAAACTACTAATAAGAAATGGATCAATCTTAATCTAAATGATACATTAAGACTTGGTGTTTGTAGGTTCCCATATTTGCATGTATTTGATGGCTTCGGTGTAATCAGACATGCCAACCTGCTGATCTTCCTCGAGCTGTCGGTGTGACAGAGCCAAGGGGGGGGGGGG
>CAJRST010005557.1:962792-1029082 GCA_907169785.1 Menidia menidia | reverse complement strand
TTTCAGAAAATAGCAGGCTGTTGACATTATTCATTGAGCCTGCTATTTTCGGGAAATACACTCACGTTATTCAACGAGGGGGTTATGATATATACCATTTAATAAAATGCTTAGAAATGTGTCAAATCAGAAGGAAAACTACTAATAAGAAATGGATCAATCTTAATCTAAATGATACATTAAGACTTGGTGTTTGTAGGTTCCCATATTTGCATGTATTTGATGGCTTCGGTGTAATCAGACATGCCAACCTGCTGATCTTCCTCGAGCTGTCGGTGTGACAGAGCCAAGGGGGGGGGGGGCTAGCTGCTGCACTGATTGTCAGAGGGGAAATTGGACCGTCATGCGAGACACGTTAACCATATTTTTGCTGGATGCCGTAAGCCACGGGCGCGCCGCCTCGGTAAAGCAACCCGAGCTGAGGGGACAGCAGCACCGAAGAAGGACTGAGGGGGGGGGGGGGACTGCAATAATAGGGATTGTTTCGCAGCTACGCAGCGTGTGAGCCACAAGGTTACACATTGCTGTTAAAGGCATTCATCCTGTGCCGTCCTCTGTCTTGGAGGTGTAGCTCTGGGTGTGCGTCCCCACTGTAAGCCCTGACGGCGCCGTCTGTATCAGACCAGTGACGGGAGACGTACGGGCAAATAAGCTGTGAAAGGGAGGAAAAGAAGACTGGGGGGGGGTGTGAAGGAAATGCTAGGCCGTTTGCGATGATGGCTCGCAATGCAGCATGCTGAAGATGCAGTTTGATGTCGTCTAAAAAGCGAGAATGTCTTTTCACACCCCTTGCACAGGCATGTGCAACGCCTCAGTGCTCCAACAACCAGTGCACGCCACTAACGTGGCAGCTGAAAGAGACGGGGGCGGGGGGTCCCACTGAGCACTAACATTACACCATACCTCATGGGGGCTAAAGGATCATATGAATTCCCCGCCATGGACTGTTGTTTGGGCCGCGGTGGCAGGAGAGCTGGCAGTGGAAATTCTCCGTGAAAGCACGGCTGTGAAAGCCTGGTGTGAAACATGCCTTTAGAGCGCATACATGGAAACTGTGGCCAGGTGATAATGGGATGAAATCTCAGCAGCTAAAGGTCATCCAAGCGATCTGTCTTGTAAACTGTGCAGCGACATCATTGGAAATCTTTTTTTCTTTGAAACCGTCGACTGTAAAAATAGAGCTACAATACTTTTTTATGTTTCCGCTGATACCGGTTACAGTTCAGACCACATCTCTTCATTATCGAGTTTCATTCATTAAGACCTGGCTGAACTCGTCTTGTCTCGAGGACCAGGAAGGGATCATTGCAACATCTGAATTCTTTATTTTTTAATCTTTCAGCTGTAGATTGGATTCTGGGTCTTTCAGCATTTACAAGTCTAAGCAGATTTGAGAGAGATCCTTTAAAAAAGCCATACTTGCTTAGTCTTTTTCAAACTGTGCTGTCATGATTTTTGACGCTTAACAAGCAAACTGAGTCCCAGACAGTCTGAGATGTAATTCTTGGGTTTTTTAGTTTCTCTGAGCTTTGCATGTTGCAAATTTGTGGCTAACTTCCTGGAAAGTTTCCCCACTCCCCTCTTTGTTGATGAATTTTCTCCTTGGCATAGTGTTAGGCACACCTGAATGTTTTATACCAGCAAACTGACTAAACTTCTCTTCCTTTGGAGCAGCGGTTCCTGCCTGACCTTAATAGCTGTAATTGTGGACGCACTGCCTCTGCATTTTGACTTTTTTTTGTTTGATTGGTCACATTTACCTAATTTTGAAACCTGTTAGAGACCAGATTAATTGTTTCCTTTTTGTCCCAAAACTCACATCCTTTGAAATTAGAGAGGGCGCTCTTTCTTTTTTTTAATGCAACCATAAGTTAGGCTCAATTACATGAAGACACTTTGTTTTCAGGGAACAGCAGCGGATTCAATTATACCATTTAAAAAACACAAAAGCCTTTTCACGCTCTGCCAAAACCATCAAGATGCTTTCTTTTAGCAAACACAGCATGTCCTGTTCCAGATGAGTTTAGCATTGCCACAGGACATAAGCCATTGTACGTTGCTGTAATTGTTGTGTTTACCACCCTGCTTTTTCCAGAGCTTCTGACGGATAAACTACACAAGCAAGGCAGCTCAAACAACTGGCAGGCCGCCTACACAAAAAAAGGAGAGCGATATCATTGTCAAAACCGGTGTTTGACTGTTGCTGCTCTCAATCTCCACGTTTTAGCACAGCAGCTGGTACTCAGGAAATGCAAGCTTCATTTTTAGCTTGAATTTTTCCTCCCCGCCTTTGAATGCCTTCAAGCAATTTGGATAAAATTCAGCCTTTAAAAATTCAGGCTTGTGAGTGTAAGGAAAAAAAAAACCTATATGTGAAGAGTACGACCTGGAACTATATTCATGCAGAAGCCAAGTGCTCAATCAGCTGCTCAGAAAGAGGAGCTTGCGCAGCTCTTGAAGATGAAAGAACATGTCCTGGAGGCAAAAGAAGAAAATCTTCACCATATAAAAAGGCTTAATTTCCCCTGGCATAATGATTTAAACCGCTATTCACCTGCGCTTGAGATGATTTTTCCATTATCAATTCTACTAACAATTATTTTCACGATGCACTGACTAAATATTTGGCTGAATCCCTTTTCAAAGGAAAAAAGTTAGTTCTCAAAATAGTTTATTCTCTCCAGCTAAAGGTTGAAAACCCCTAAGGCATCTGGCTTTTGGCTACATACCCAAAAGAGTAAGACTTTCTTAAAACATTTTTAAAGTTTTGGTTGTTTGATTCATTTAAATAATCTGGACATATCATGACGGATTTCTTTGAATGTGAGTTTTTTATTTAATAAAATTCCATTTACTTCGATACAGCTTTAACCACTTAGACTCACGGAAACCTCGTTTTCCACCTAATGAAGATGCCATGATATGGACTAGGACTGGGATGTTCCCCTCTGTCTCTACATGGGGTGTGATAGATTTTTGCTATCGGACAAAGGGCTGCACTGTGGTGTGGTGGTTAGTGCCACCCCACTGTGGTTAAGTGAACGCTCCAGCCCCGCCGCGATCCTACTAGGAATAAGCGCTATAGATAATGGATTATTGAATATTTAACAAAACCACCAAATACTTGTTTACTGAAACAGGATGTTGATTTTCCAGAGTAGAACATCGTAGGATCGAGGCTATTTTTTACTGATGAGTAATCTAAAAATAATTTCTCTGATACTGATTACATGCCTGTTTGAATGTGTTTCGAAAGATAAAGTAATGACTACTGCTGTACGACATAGAATTTAGCGGCTTTCTTCAGTTGTTTAAGTCACAGCTTTAATGTGCCTTTAATATTGCTCTCTTCCACACTGATAAATCAGTAAAACATCAGTAAAGACATTGGCAAGTCTTAGATTTGGTCAAATTTAACTTCTGTGTCCTTTTGATCACAAGCAGGGTGCTTAATGGATGCTCATGGATACTTCATTTTATGCACCACTGAAGATTCTCCACACACTTCCCCATGCCGTTTTGCCACTCAGGTTCCAATCTTTACTCCCCCAAATATGACTACCAAACATCTTTGTCTGGGGCCCAGGGAATGTTTGCACCATTCCTGCTTTTTGGAATGTGGACCTGTATGTATGAAAAGCTGCAACAAAACCATAGAAAATCATTGGCAATTCTTCAGCTTCAGGCAGTTTTACTTACAGCACAGTATGTTTTCTATGAATTGATGGTTTAATAGAATATGCACAGCCCAGGGTGAGGCTACAGGAGGGAAGTGCAGCAAAGTCAGGCAAAGTGCAGTCATTGTGGTTTTTTCCCGTCAAACATGCTAAATTTGTAATTATCCTACATACAGTTTCCCCCTTCCGCTGCTCTTGCCTTCTATGCTTAGTCCCAGCAGACGTCTTCCAGCACTTTGTTCGGAGGAGAGAGAACCAGACGTGCACGTCTCATTAATTATGTCTCGGTTGGAATATCAGTCCAGAGCTCCCAGCCATTTGACTAAGGCAGAGGTAATGAAACCCCGTACACCAGACAGCGCAGAGACGGGAGCTGGGGCCGGGGTTGCCAGGGTGGACAGAAGTTAAACTCGAGGCCAAATACCTGCATCCAGGCTGATCAATCTGAAACTACAGTTTAGCTTTACTGGGCTTGTGGGCTAGGTTAGGGTTTAATGGCAAATATATGTCTTTTATCTCCGAAAGCCAACAAGACCATCTTATCTGTAAGTCCTGACCTAAACTCACCAACTGTGGTGTGCGAAAGACTGGAGAAACTGACTTTAAATCAGCTGAATTTGACATAAGAAAAGAGGAGAAAAAAAGGTAACACAATGAAAGGTAACATCATATCAGTATGTGCAGTATTTAAAGCACCAGCAGAGCAATTATCAATAACGTTTCCTAAATGCAAAGCATTGAGGAGAAGGTCATGGTCAATTAGAAGTATAAAATAACAGCGATGACATTCAGGCTGTCACAAAAGGAGAGGGCTCTTCCCACTGGGACGGATGAAGCTGAGACCCACAGCAGGGGCCACATCTCGGTGACTGATGCCAGCAGAGACAACAGTGTTTTTGCCTTTGTGCAAATTGAAGAAACATAACCATAAATTTGCAAGCATCAGATCAATACGGCCCAGACGCAGCCAAGTCCTGAGAAACGTATCCAAGGGAAACCATTCGATAACTCCGATCGGGGATGTACCGGCCGCCCGCTATTAATCTTCCCAACAGCCACAAGCCGGTGGCCAGCGCGAACTAGCTGGAGACATTTAGTGACAGATTCCACCATTAAAGCTTGCACTTGACGTTAATACCCGGTAACTAGACAGATTTCTCCGTATATCATTGGTGCAATCATCGCCGTTCATCAGATGTGGTCCATTAGAGTGGTCACATTACAGAGGGCGGCACAGCAACCCTTTCCCTTCAGCAGCACGACTCTATATACTATATCACTGGGAACTGGAAAACAAATTCCGTATTTCATCTCGTATTGCTTACATGACAGATCATTGATCGGCCTGAGCTAGATTTCCAGCATTCCCTCCACAGGAAGATGGAGAGCTCCATTTTTTTTTTCAGTCTGCAGTCTTTGAATTTAATAAAGCAGTAATTGTAATGTAAAACTATTCTTAGTTAGAAACAAAAGCAGTGCTCTTCTTTTTCTCTCAATGACAAGGACAGGTCTGGTGCTACGCTTAATAGTAATGTTCCCATTATGCACAGCAGCATCTCTGGAGAGGACTCTCAAATATGGGACTACTCAATCATGACGAGAGGAACCCATGTTGGAATGAAATGGGTCATACGGTACTTTAAATAAATATGATAATGAGGCAGACACCACCAATTGCCTGGGGGGTTATTTGTGTTATATGGAGAGAGCAGAAGAAGTGAGTAACACTACGACCGAGTGTGTGTTGAGGGTTGTGGTGAGTTTAGCTGGGTGTGACCGGTGGATTTTTGAGGTAGCACAAAACAATGGCACATAAGATAGTTCTGATTAACATCTCCCTGTAACACAGTGGGTTGTGACCAACAAATGAACTGAGCTGAGAGGCTTTGGTTTCTTGCTTTTTAGGAAAAGTTTGAATTTGTGAAATAACAATGAAAACACGATTTATTCTATTCACTAGTTTCAAATAGTATCCACACGCTACGTGAAGTGAATCCTTGTCTTTTTATCACCGAAGAATGACCATTTTGTATCTATTTTGTGCAACAAGTCCATTCTCCCCCCAGAGCAGTGCTCTGGGGGGAGAATGGAAAGGAATTGCGGACAAATTAGTTGTGGCAGATGCTGTTCTGTGAAACTTGTGCCACATTTGAACTGACCCCTGCAAAATTGCAAAAGAAGAGAGGCTAGTGATTTTAGGGTTGGTAAAGGCGAGAAACGCAACTTAATAGTGGGGTAGTAGTTTAACAATAAGGATGTAACACATGTAAGACTAAAGTAATCAGATATCAGCCCACATCAGCGTAGATGCCCAATAAACAATAAAACATTATCCTGAGTTATATACAAAGCTAATTTGCAAACAATTAAATTGTTCCGTCTTTTGTTATAACAATTTTATGAAAAATATGGTACGCATCTATTGAGGAGATAATTAGGAGTTTATATTTGAAATAGTATTTTTGGAAAACAAGGGTAACTGCGTGGTACCTTGTCAAAGAGCTGAAATCCAACTGTTATGGAACCTTTCCTTTGTCATATAGCTCTGAAAAAGTCTAATATTCAGAGTCTTGCTGATTTGACTATGGCAAAAGTTAATTTATTTGATTTTTATTCTGTTTGTCCCCTGTCTTTTAAAAGCACACATTCTAAATTTAGATAGTTTGGAAACATTTCCGTACCCCATTATACCAGGATGTAATGTCTGATAATTGAATTTATTCTAAGAAGGAACAAAATCCAACATTCCTATGTTGGTCATCAAAGTCTGGATGGAAAGTTGGAATCGTTCAGAAATTAAAGATTTGTGGATGATTTTCAAATCAAGTTCAAAGATGTTTCTACAATTCAAATGAGGCTGCTCTGAAGCCAGAGGTAGTCTGCTAGTGGGGAATGGAGTGGATTCCTTTCCTCTCAGCAGGGGTCACAATTATGTCTCACTGAATGACCTGACAAGCTCTGTGGGGGGAACTGCCTCCGACATTGAGAACGAAGACACATACGGCGCTGTCAGTCCTGTGGCACCATAAATTCTCCAACCTCTCTGCCGGTGTGTACGGAAGAGTGATTACAAAAAAAGAAAATGAAAAAAAGAGCAATAAGTCAAGCGTGCACAGTGATGTCAGGTTACAGCAGGATTTCGATTGGTGGAGTAGCCTGTTCTGATATTTGGCTTTTGTTACACGTCACGAATTGATCGGCCATAATATCCTGCTCTGATATCCAAGGGGTTCCTCCCCTCTCCGGGATGCAGATAACTTATTTATTTTTCTGTTCATCGGAGCGCGTTTCTTTGTTGAAAAGTACATTTCAGCATCTTTTGGGGTTTTATGATCAGTATAGATATGTTTCATATTTCTATTTCCATCAAAATAGCTTCTTTTAGATCTGAGGAATACTGCTAAATTTGGAAGTTATAAAGAACAAACTCGTTATTCAATATGGTTATTTGACGGGTGCATGACTGTAAAAGAGCGACAGAAATCCCTCAGCAGGTGCTTTGTTTCTATAGAGTGGTCTGAATAAGGGCTCCACAGCAGCAGGCAGAGCACAAACAGGGACCCAGCTCAGAGGTGTGTTTGTGTTTTCTCTTGCAAATCAATGCACTATGCCGCATCGATTCTGAACACGATGCTCCTCAAGATTGCAGGTGTTTCATCTGCGCTGCCAGGTTTTTACAGGCGTTTGCCCCCGTCAGCACGCGCAGACACAACCAACTCCTTTAGCCCTTTTTGTGTGACCTTCAAACGTCAGTTGTGACTATCGGCGCTCACCCATCCAAACAAGTAAATAAATAAAAAACCCTGGCTGTGAAATGCAATCCACTCCTTCTGTGTGCCTCTCTGGCTGCAGGGCTCTTATCAGCTCCTCCAGGATGAGGGGCTGTCAATACAACAACCACAGAGAAAGAAAACCAGTCGCTCTTCCCACCTCTTGTATCAGCGCACTACATCTTCACACTGTACCAGCACTGGTCAGGCGGCAATTAAAACCACCCGAACCCTCGGAGGAGGCACAGGCGCGCACGGACCACAGATCTATAAAGTTGATTTCTATCCATTCACCTCTTGCAGCCCCTCATCGACACGGCAGCTCGGGAGGCGTCGGCTGTGTGGACTGCATGCTTGCTGTAATTACAATCATCTTCAACACAGATGCATTACATATGACAGAAGAATTGAGCTGTGATGGCTGCGATCCCGTCACTAATGAATGAGCTTCCTGCCTAATAGCTGTGGCGGCACCGACTGGAGACTCGGGTTATAAATACCTTTTGGCAGACCGACGACACGTCATTCAGTTCAGATAAAAGTTTGACTTTCAACCGCAAAAACAAAGTCTGTTTTTCAAGACACAGTGCCTACTTTAGTTTCTCTGTGCAAATTTGCTTCATGCGGTTGACAACCTGTAAAAGCAGGCCCACTAATGCACAGAGTGACATTTGCTTTGGAAAGGATGAGTTTAACTTGAGTCAGTCCCGCACACCAACCTGATACTGAAAATATCCCCCCACAAATTAGCTTGCTTGCTTTTTGGCCAACTGTTAAGGCAAGTGAGGTAAATTAATCTATCTATCTATCTATCTATCTATCTATCTATCTATCTATCTATCTATCTATCTATCTATCTATCTATCTATCTATCTATCTATCATAATGTTAAATTTAACATGAGCTGTCATTATTTCTGGAAATCTTTCTGCCTTGCAGCAGAGCTGAGGAAGCCTCTGTTTTACCAACACCGTTCCCTTCCTCTATGCATTGGAGTCCTTATGTTCATTACTCATTGTATAGAAAAATATACCCTTTTTTTCTCTCAAACTAAGCAAGTACATTCAGTCCGGAATACCAAAAATGTCCAGTATGGTTAAATAGTTTTCTTTTTAAAAACATGAGTGACAAGTTGATAAGTTAATCACTAATGTTGGTGACCTGAATTGGCTGACTTCTTAACCTGACCAGCCACAGTTTAGACTATAGATTAGATTTAGAGAAACAAACTAGGTGATACAGCAGCACATATAGCCAAAAGGTTGCATTCAGGTGCATCTTTTGGCATGGAAGAGATTCTCTGGGCCTGTGGGTGGACTAAAATCTGCAGATTGTTTTATTCTCAACTCAAAAATAAGCTAATAGGGGAACCAGCTGAATATTTGGTATTTAACTTGTCTGTACAGTAGAAGTAAAAGTGTTTAATCCATCTGAATATATACATATATATACATACATATACATATTCAGCAACACACACTACATCCCTTTTCCATCTAAACAAATCGTGTTCTCACAAGAGAAAGGCAAAGATAGTCAATACCTATGATAGCATTTACTCACAAGACAAGTGCAAATGCATACTACTATTAATTTTCTCTGATCCCAAGATAAAAAAAAAGATAATTCAAGTTTTTGTACAAATGGCCCCATCATCAACCTAAAAAGATCCTACATTACCACTGATGTATCAAATGTGACAAATGTCAGAGTTTTAATTCATTTTCTCGCAGAAGTCTAAAGAGGATACGTAACAAGCTGAGTCACAGAGATCCACTTCCAGGTCAAACTCTAATGAGCCTCTCATTGAGCGAATGATGGGTCAAACTTAACAAATGGCAAATGGCGAGACGAAGGGCCCATCAGCTCCAGTGTCAGCAGCAGGTGGAATTCCAGTTTTCATTACCGAGATAGATAATGACAGTGTGGAACTGGGCTGGTTATTGCACCCCTGTTTATGGTTTTTACTGTAAGGCTTAATGAAGGTTTTACAGCAAACCGTGTCAGCAGTAAATGTCAACAGAAAAACGGAGCAAATGCCGCAGATGCTCCCTGTGCTGTTTCCACTAAAAACAATGCCACTTAACTTGTGGGAAAAAATGCATAAATTCATTATCCTGCTCTGCATCCTATTCCGTATTCAAAGCTTTTGTTGTCATGTCTTATAAGAGCAATGGAGGGAGATGTCCCGAGAAACTGGGAATAAAATTAGCCTTTAATATCCAGCTCTTAAAATAGAGATGGGAGACACGGAGGAGAAGAGGCCTGCTGGTAAATGAGCAGTGGGCTCTCCTCTTCTCACGCTGCAATACAGGCTAACTTCTGCTGCTCCAAAAACCCGGAAAATGCACATAACGTTCATTTACTGATATCCCGGCACCCATTTGCTCATTAAAGATTCATGGCCACCATCACTGAGCTCCATGCTTCTTTTTCTGTTCTCTAAAGGTGAGCTGTACATTAAAAACCTCACCCACCAAAGAGGATAAACGCTACTAGTAGTGACACCTAGAAACACTTTGCCTTACTGGATTATGTCAAACTCATGCTTAATGTAAATCTAATGCAATGGAAGAGCTGCTTCTTTATCTTCAATGGAATCCATGTTCCTTTGAAAAACGGTTTTAGCATGAATTCATTCAAGGGAACAGAGCAAATTCATTTTTATTAACCGGGGGACCAAAGCATAATCGTCTGCTGACCTGAGTAGTTGACTGCACCAAGATTTATAGAAATGAGTGACTGGACAGGGTGCCCTTGTGCCATTCATTTACAGTCCCCCATCTCTTCAAATGTTTTTAAATAATCTTGAGCAATAATATTCCTCTCTCATCTGATTGAGCAGATTCATCTACTGCCGAGGTGAAGAAAAATAAGTGGCTTAAATGTGGATTTTACCTTAAAAACTGTTGAATATTTCTAGTTGTTTCCATGTTTTTAAGTGAAGATTAACTTGGAATAAAACATTTTTCAGACCCAAAGAGCAAGACATTCCTCAATATTAGATTAAACTAAGTTTAACTTTATTTTTTTCATCAGGACCCCTAGAGTTTTTTTTACTAATGTTTCAATCAAATTCATATTTTTCATAGAGATCGGTATCCACCCATTAATCATAAACCTGAATTCTTGTTGTAACCATAGCATTTTCCACGTATCATTATCATACACTGTTAAAAAAATGCATAATTTGAGTAGTTGAGGGGTCTGTACCCCATAGAACTTTATGTCATTGCCTCTGACCTTTAAACGTGTTCAACTTACCTTTGCCCTATATGGAAACCTGTTTTTTCCGCACTATTTGGAACTATTTCAGTGATCCCATTTCCCTGGCGTTTTACAAAGATGCTAGCAATGGCTCCAGACTTTTGCACAGTCACACAGAGACTCCGCCGTCACCGGCCAAAGGGCAGGAACGCATTTAATCTCACAACAAACACTCAAGCGCAGGGCACAAATTGCTGCATTTGGAGGAGAGGGAAACTATTTCCAACGTGGTCGGGGTAGCTGCAAGCCCTCAAACTGTGAAAAAGTATTTTAGGCTCTGGTGAGCATTTGATATCTCATGCCAAGGATTAGCTTCATGGGAAAAAAAAAAAAAAGACGAGGCATGTATGGAAAGTGTTCAGCGCATTAATGCTGAAGATCAGAGGGTTGGAGGGACGGGGAGCCAGCTAAACTCTACAAATCCTGCAACCAGCGAGCAAAATTAGGGTTAAGATCTGCAAACCTTGGATGGTTATATCGCGACACACTGAGGTTGGAGTGCCGCTCCATAGCATAATGTTGTACCTAACACATTATTTACAGGGTGGCTGAGTTACACCATCTGTTTAAAAAGCAACAGGCTCAGGCAGACGCTCTGCCAGCAAACAGGCACAAGGTCCCCGGGCTTATCTCGGCAGAGGTGTGCTGTTGCTCCTCGGCACCGGCGAGGTGGAACGATAAACATAATTAAATTGAGTTGGATTACACAAAATGGATCGGATCAGTTGGGGAAGGCGGAGAAGCTAATCCTGAGCAATCCTCTCTATAGAGGTGCCAACCACACAAAACAACGTAAATAAAGAAGCGGGGGAGGGGGGCGGAGGCTGTCGGGGGGGGAAATCGAGGTGAGGCAGGGACACAGAAAGGACTCCTTCAATAAAAAAAAAAGCGAAGTTATGAAAAAAACAGCTTAGCAGTCTAATATACACTGTAATAGTGCAGGAAATAAGGTGGGGAGCTGAAATCCCATCTGCTTTCACTGTCTACGTGAAAACTAAATGACACTGGAGGTGCGCGGCACACCGGGATTGTTTGGAAAGGTTCAATAATGTCAAAAATCAATAAGCAATTAATTTCCCTGAAGTGTTTAGTTTTTTTTTTTTTTCTTTTGGAGGGAAATTGTAAGGATGTCCCTCCACATCAGGAAGGATAAAAGCTCTACTCAAAAACACCGTCATTCGTTAACATGTCGACATTAGTCCTCCTATCGACGCTTTTCAATTTCCCCCTCCTCCATTTCATTCTATTTCACTCTGTCCTCTGACTGCCCCCCCCCTTATTTCTCACTGACATTGATACAATCCCCGTACAAATACCCTCTCCCCGGGGAAAGGCACTCGTACTTTCTCCACAGTTCCAGCCTACCCGCCCCAGCCCTTCCCGCCTTTCACATCCCTTTTTTGTCTCTTTTTGCAGCAGATAGCACGACACAGAGGGGAGTTTCCAACCTTTTCCCGGCTAATCCGGCGTAATCCTAGCCTGGTCTGGCGAGGAGAGCATTGTCATCATCATCTTGTAGAACCATGATTAACGAGGAAGGACAAGCCGAATTAATGCTCAACTATTGACTTTAGAGCATTCAGGTAGCCAGGCTACATGTATTTGAAATCTGAAGAAATTCTGTATTCAATTAATGGTTCTGCGGCTTTTTGGTGCCATCCCTGTTTATTTTGGAGAGGACTATAAGCAAAACTTGGGCATTTGAAAGAAAAAGACGCCATAAATAGTTTGGATTTGATGAATTTGCATTAGGATCTTAAAAACCAAGCTCTGCCCCGGAAGTACTCATATTTCTAAAGATGGACAATCAGTTGACGGAGGAGGAACTGCCCCTCTTTGTGGCGTTTCAGATTTAAATGGAGCATTTATGCTGGAGCTGCAGGTCCAGCCTCGACATTAAATCAGCCAGCGGAGCCCAGTAGCTAAGCTTTTCCACCCGGAGAAAAAAGCGGAAATCCAGTAATCGTAGAGGAGCAAGCGGAAGTTCGTTTTTATCATATATGGAATAAAGCATTTCTTTATAAACCTGACACACATTTAGGCCAGCACCATAGAATTAGGGTTAGGCTGAGTTAAGCGTGGAGGGGTAGAGAAGGTGGTTTTGGATGGTTGGTTTTTCCCCTGGTTTTGGACACCAGGGGAAACAGGATTACTTTGAGTAATACAGTCATTTAGTTTAAAAACATCATGCCGGTACTCTAGGCGTACCAGAGTATTTTTTGAACACTGAAAAGATAATGAGCCTTACGTTTACCTCACTCTCCAAACCCTGATGCTGCGTCTTATCCACACTACCTGTACCTGCCAATACAGAGGGGTTTTAAGCAGTATTTGAGCAGTTGGTGTCTCACCCGCAGAACACAGCAGCTAGCTCGCTCCCCAAAAGTGGAACAATGAGGTAACGGCACTCAAATGCTTGAGAAACCGGCAAAACTACAGATATTCTCTGGGGATTCATCACTCTGAAAAAGCTATTTCACATGACACAAAGTGCAGTAATTTGATGAATTTCTAGAAATATCACATATATACATAAATATAATGAAGAGGCTATCAGTTCACAGTGCACAACAGCCTGCTGTTATTGCATACCTGCCGCTTTCTGCTGTAAACCTAGATGAAGCTACAACCTATTGTTTTCCTCTCAGCCACGTAATAACATGTTTAAGCACTTCTGGTTGATAACTAGTGAGCCTGTTTGTTTACGTGTCAACATTAAGTAGATGCTCAAGCGCTGACATTTCCACCGCATTAGAGCCTCTTGTGTGGAGGAGCTGAGCGAGAGGGAAGACAAATCACAGGATCATCAGCTCGTTAATGCCGCCATAATGAGCCAGAGCAGGCACTGCACATTAGCACTGAGAATCTAAGAAGCCACGCGGCTCTTCACATCTGCGAAAGGAGGTGCTGTCAGGTTTTCTGGCTGGGACCCTGCCTGCGTTCTTCTCGCCCTACATTTCACCCCTGGATTCCAGCAGGAGCCGTGCACACGCCCGGCAGCTTCCTGCCTCTACTCTGAAGCCACAGCGTCTTCCTTAGAGTTCAGCTGGGAGGCTCTAACGGGACCCACGGACGGATTCTGCCGAGCTCTAGCATCCGGCTCGGCGTGTGGGCGCCCGGCCGCAGATCATCACAGAACGAGGAGTTCTGTTTGCCCGGCAGGTCCACTCCTCCGGCTTTGATCCGGTGCGCGGGCTCACTCACGTGCACTTCAGTGCTGTGGCCTATAACCCAGGAAACTCTCTCATTAGAGGCAAAAAAGCCCATCACCCCCCTTTGTGCTGCTGATGAGATGGAAATGTATGACTTAACGGCAGGGCAGGTTTCTTTGCAGGTACACCAGGCTGAAACTATAAATGTAATGCACACACTGTGCAGGGCTCCTGCTGCGGAATATCCAATTAGAAAATACTGAATGAGGAGCTCTCTGCGCTCAGATTAATACTATAAGATCCTCAAACATTCAGTAAGGGCCACGCACCGCTCTGCATCCACATCCTGGACTAGCAGAATAAATCTGGGGCCTGGAAGAGCTTGACTTGTTTTTTTTTGCACAAAGTCGATATCCATTCTACTTTAGAAGTCACTCTTTTTCAAGAGCCATAATTACGACACGTAATGGTATGACATAAGATGTCCCCGTGCCGCCAACTGTGCCTTTTATCGCGTTCTCACTCTCCTTCTCGTGAAGAACAGATGAGTAGGAGGCTCAGGTAAACACTGGTGTACAGTAGGTGATGATTACGGAAAACACAATGTGCTTCCAATCCGACTTCAGTCATAAAGTTTTACAAGGAAAAAAAAGGTGCCAGAGCAACCTATTCAATGCTTTTCTATCTCCATTCTATCAGCCTGTAGGCACCAGAAACACCCATATTGGGATATTCGTCTGCAAATGTGTCCCCACTCACACACGCTGGGGCTGAATTTCTCTGAGCATTTTTAATAGAAACTTCCTGGATTATTTTAGGATGTGTATCAGCGAAGGCGGTAGGCCTCCCATCCCCGAGTCTATCGGCGCTGGATTACAACTTCTATTTTTGACGTTTCCACTTTTAAGTACACAAGCACACACGCCTTTCTCATAAAGGACACATTTCCTGTTAACGGCTTCTCCATATTTTTTTTCCTTTGGCATTTTTGGGTTTTGAAATTTCTGATTCATGCACAAAAAGTCAAAAGAACCTATTTCAGACACGGAATTCTGACTTTTTCTTGTTTAGCGCTGGGTGGTAGTAGTTTGACTTCCTGTCCTGTCTTTATTCAAAAGACAAGAGGAAAAACAAGTTTAAATGGCTGCTAACATCTAACTCGATAAATGCAACTAAACATCAGTCTTTTTGCTCCTTAAATATCTAATGAACTAGAAAAGGACACTACCAGTTGTGACGAAACCCCACCTCCATCTATCGAGGTTGTGGGTCCGTTCTGATTCAACAGCTTCTTACTTCAATGGGTTTTCTGAGCTTTCATCAGCTCTAATTAAATCACAAACCTTTTAAAGTCTAAATGAATGTTTCCGAATGATTCAAGAGCAAGTGGCTGGAAATCACACAGAGTTCTGCCTGAGCCATTTGTGGGGGGGAAAGCAACAAGGAAGAACAGACGTTCTTTTTGTGAACATCTTCGAACAGATATGAGCAGAAATCTGCATGTCAAACTCAGCTTTTAGAGACAGCTGCCTGTAGTCTCAGGGGACACCAACAGTAACCATTTACTGTAATGCGTTTAAAGAAAGCATTAAGCTTTTGTCTGTTTTAGACTTATTCTGAGGCTGTTCTGTTGAAACGTCAGCCTTCCAGTGGAAGGCAACAGAAACATCTGTGTTATAACAGAGCAGTTTAATTTGTTGGTGACGTCTCCTCACACAGCCGTCTGATCAAATAGTCTATCTTTCTTCTGAGAATCTGAGTGATACCCTTTTTTTTTTTTTAAACAGGAAATATATAACGCCCGGCTATCCCAAAATACCAACACGGCCAAGTGCCGTTATACAGGGGCTGTTTGTTTGGCTCTGAGGGTTTCCTGGGGACCTCCTGAAAATACACATACATTCAAACTTTTATTGATCAAAGCTAAGCCAATGTCCTCCTATGCACTGTTTTCTCAGGCCTCAAATCTCCAGGAGATGGCTTCTGTTTTTACCAAGAGGAAAAGGGCCAGTGTTATCCACTCCTCTGCCCACACAGTTGCACACACGCACAGGAGAAAGGTGAGCAGGACGCAAGTAAGACGGGAAAACCGGAGGTCCTGTAGTGGAAACTGCTTTTTTCGAATGCCGCGAATGAGCTTTCCTGCAGTTTGGTCATCAGAGAGAATTAGTGCCACTTGGAGGCATTTGTGAAGGAGGGAAAGGATCGTTTGTAGTAAAAACAAGACAAACCAGATCCACCTCGTGCCACAAACAGGGCTGTTTTTCCTCTAGTCCAGCCTCATTAGTATGCAGGTGAGTTTTCTCTCCTCTGGTGTGGACCGCGGGTCTCTTATTTGGCTTGAGAGTGTCTTTCGGCTCCGTGCGCCTGCTGCTAGCCGTCACAAAGCGGGGGTACGGCGCACGTGGGAAAAGAGCTCTGCGAACGGCCCAAACTTATCAAAGCGCCTGTCCCCGAGCTTTCAACACGGTAACCCCCCCCTCCCCCTTTTCTGCCTGCCCCTTCCCTCATACAGCCCCTTCAAATATTTTTTCCCTGAATGGAAGTCTCTCCAGGCCTGGGGTAATCTCACATTTGCTTATTTGCACACAGCAGCTCCAGTCACTCCGGCTTCTGTTGCTTGCATCCCCTGCCAATTACACAATCAAGTCCAGAACTCATCAGCAAGATGGCAGAAGAAGAGCTCCATTAAGCTCCATCGTGTTCCATCTGCTGTGGAAGAGAGCGATAACAGTATTTACAATTTTTGGAGGCGCCTCGGACTGTTTGGGCCAAATTTCCGCGCGCCGCCGAGTTCTGCTCGCTCCCACAAAATGTCACGGACTGGTTTGGCGGCGCGGCCCCTTCCCACCAGCAGGGATGCAGTAAATGAGGCTTTATCAGGAGGGTTAACAGAGGAGCAGCGCCGCGAATGTTCAAACTCTCCAGAGTGAGCAGGGGGTGCACTAGCTGGCTTTCAGTTGGGCGCTCTATTGGTAAGGACATAAAAAGAGAACATTCAAACTCAGATTTGAATACGTATGATCAGGAAATATGCTGAGTAATGGTAATGCTTGGTGTCATCTCCCCCATAAGAGCGGAATAAATCCCCCTCAGCATGTGTGAATCCCGCATTAACCCCATGAAAGATGTGCACTCTGGAACCAGACTCCAATCTGTGGCCGATGTGGAATGTGTGATTACATTTGTTAGTCCAACACGCGCGTCATGAGCGAATGTTTGTATGCAAGTCTGCATGCAAACTTATGCTTCACAATATTGCTTAAAAATGTTTCTCTCTAGTATGAGTGCGTAAGGCACCGGCGTTGATTCTGAAATCTGTACTTTATCTTACGTGCAACACTTGTTTTTTTTGCTTACAGTACCCTAAACTTCCTTGACAACCTAGAGAGGTTTTGAGCAATCCTTTTTCAGGGTTTTTGAGGATTTCCTCTCGGACATTTATTTAGCTGCAGCAATGAAAGGGAAAAGTACAGAGCTGGACGACAGAAGAAGAAATAATTTGCACTAGCGAGGTGATTCTCAAGAACCTGCAAGCTGAAAACGTCTGGTCGTGTCTTTAAAATAACTGAGGAAAACTGAAAAAGCGAGGGATTGAATCCAGCAAAGACCTGACACACTGAGCTGAGAAACGCATCTGGAACTTCAGACCATTTATCTGCTGCCTCATTAGAAATGGTCTCCATGAAAGGAAAAAATCATTAGAGTCAAAAGAGTTGAGGGACAAAAGGCTGAGCTGAACCACATGGCACAAGTGAATTTAAAAAAATCAACCACAGCGGGTCAGAGCCCGGGCCTAACCCTCACTGAAGGAATGTGGGATCGACTGACAGAGAGCGGAACAAAAAAGAAAAGAAACCCAGCCAACAGCCAAAGGCGAGCTCCGGGATGTCCTTCAAGAAGTCTGGATAACAATTCATAAAGAATACTTCATGAGATAACATTAAGCTTGTCTAAGAGGATCCAGGCTGTTCTGGAGAATTAATACGCTGGTCATTTTGAACTAGTTAAGAGTTGGCCATAAACTGTGTGCTCATAAAAGAGTAATCCTGGCTCAAGACTTTTGCAGAGTCCGTCAATCACTCTCCCTTTAGGACTGTAATAACTGCAATACAACAAACCTTTCGTTTTAAATAAGAAAAAAAAAAAGGTAAGAACACACAGGGTGTTAGTTGAAAGTGGAATTAATCATTCATTTTTCATCCTCTCCGCCACGGCAACGCCTGTGCCGCATTTTTGAAGCGGTTATATTTTTAGATTTTTGAACATTTTAATTATTTATTTCGGATGCAAGGGTGCCAAACTCTTTTCGTGCGAGCGTCTTCAAATAGCTACAAACGGCGCGGCGAAACCCGAGTACAACTCCAATCCGATTCCGGAGCTAAAAAGGTTTTTGTGATAATCTTTTGAAGCGGAGCTCGGCTGGAGTCCACGGCCGCTCCTCGTGTTCGTACTTCCTGCTTTTAGTGCTCCCCATCTCTCTCACGTTGTGTATTCTAACACTTGACTGAGCTGTGATGACTGAGGTGATGGGAGGGTTCGAGGGGTGCACCACTGAGTCGTTCTGTTTGCGACCCATCAAAACCCAACATTAGCCTGAATGAATCCCTGCCTCTCCTTGTCAGCTCTGTGGAAGCCGGAACAATAGCAGCAGCAGGGGCTGCACACACACACACACACACACACACACACACACACACGGACTCACCAGACTTAATCACAGTGTGACAGGAGCACTCACACACCACCACCACGGCTCTGCTCCTTTTCAAGCCGCCAACGGCCCGGACCCATCGACCCCACCACCCAGCGGCCCTCCTTATAAAGGATGGCCCTGGACGTGCACCTCCAGGGTGAGGGGGCTCCGGGAGCGTGAGCAAAGACCTCCACAGCTCCCAAGCAGAGGGGTGTGCGGTGGGTTAATCCCAGCGTCTGAGAGCTCGCCCCCCCTCTCTTCGGACATCATTCTCAGCGTGTCAAAGCGGGGAGCCGTGTACATATCAATGAGAGAGGGATTATTTCAGACACATGCAGCCTGCATGGGAAGGAGAAGAAGCTGAGATGTGAAACGCTCCTGCCTGGGAATGAGTGGACTGGCTTCATGTTCAGATTGGAGTTTTTCTGAACTGACAGTGTAATGACTGCCTAACAAGGAGATGCCGAATGCCAGATTTTTTTTGGGCTGGCTGATTTAAATGTTTCAATTTAAAAGTTTTCAACCTGTGGACAGTACGTGAGGTTAAAAGAAAAAAAATCCCCCGTGACTCCAACAAAACCTCGTTATTCAAATGGGACCCAACATAAAAATTGTTGGTCGTCACTCGGAGCTCATGTTTACGAATTAGAAAACAGGCAGGTTAGTAGTGTAGTGCTGTCACTCTCACACACACAAACACACAAACACACACACACACACACACAGACACACACACGGATAAAACCCCGGGCCGTTTTTCTCCGGTGCTGAAACCCGGACGTTTACCTTGATCCAGTAGCCGCAGGGAGTGCTGAAAAGACGGGTCCAGGGTGTCCTTCTCTGCCATAAGCTCCGGCAAATACTTCTCGCTCTCCATTTCGGCCGCGGCTTCGTTTCTCCCAGACGGCGACTCAAACACACGACCACAAAACTTGCTCGGCGTCCACGGGGCTCCAAGTTCGAGGGTGTCTGCGCGTGGCAACAAAAAAGAAGAATGTCATTCGCGCTCGCGCTAGAACAGCATTTTATCAGTCTCGCGCGCGCGCACAACTGAGCCGTTTGAATTCGGGGGGCAGGTTTTTATCCCATGAACGTGTGGCCTCCTCCGCGGTCCGGCAGCGTGTCCCGCCGTGCTGCTCCTGTCCTCTCTCCGGGCGCAGAGCTCTGAAACGCCCGCTCCGTCGCTCCCCAAAGCCGGAGCGAGGCGGAGGAGGCCATTGGTCGGGCCGGGGAGGGGGCGGGGCCAGGCTCCGGAGCTGTCCGCGGTGCTGCTTCCCGCGTTAGCGGCTCACCGTCACAGAAAACCAAAAAATAGAGCAGAGGTGGAAGAGGTCCACGGTTATAGTCAACTAAACCAGGCTCACGTAGACAGTGTTGGAATACGCACCCTCTTTAACTTTATTATTGAGGTCACGGAAGTTTTTTTGTTTTTTTATCTTTTATTTTTCTATTTGGAAGATAGCCTACCCAATAACATTCCGAACATTTGCCGTCGCCGGATGTTATACACCGTATTGACATCACCGAATGGGGTTTGCAAAGTTATGCGCGTGTCTGCGTGGGCTCTCTACGGGTACTCCTCCCGCCATGCCAGAACATGCACGTTCGGTAAACTGAAGGCTCTGAATTGCCCCAAGGAGTGAATTTGTGTGTGCCTGGTTGTTTGTCTCTGTGTCACCCTGCGATGGACTGCCGGGCTATCCCGGGTGTACACCAGTGTCGCCTTATGTGAGCAGGGAGAAGCTCCAGCCCCCTCTGAAACCCCACTGGGAATAAATGTTATAGATATCTAGAAATTCAGACACTATACCAAATATTGATTCAAATGTTTGTTTATCGTTGTAGTGGCCAGGTTGAAAGAGGCCCAAAAAGTCAGAATCTATGAGCTTGAAAAAGTACAGTAGGCTACAACTAAGTATTTGTAAATCCATTTTTAAAAAAGGATCTTATTCTACAAAAAAAAAACCCTATTTGAGCACCATGACTCCACTCTAAAACTAAATTAATAAAGCTTATTCAACTACGTTTAGGAACACAGTCCCGCAGGGCAACATTATAGAATAACACTGGACAATATCAGACTGTCTCAAGTAGAACTGTATTTGTGCCAATCCAATATTCAATTAGGCTGCTAGACTAATTGAGTCAGACTCAGAGTTTGTTGTGACTGATGCAACAGGATTGTCGTGTGTCTTGGTTGAAACTTTTTTCCAAAATTCATTCTCTTGTTCAGAACACAGGCATATAAAATTTACCATCAGCATTGTCTGCACCGTATCCTTAAAAGATCTTATGGAACTGGACAAGTTGAGGGAAAAAAGCCATGGCACGCCAAATAAAATTATATCCACCACGGATGAGCAGTATCTGAGAATGATGTATTGAATAAAACACCTGACACATGACCCGAAAGTGGCATCTGGAGTTCTAGTTGGTCCATTTTTTGTTCACTCAGGTCTCATCAGAAATGTTCTCTGTGGAAGGCTGACTGTCAAGGAGCTATCCATATGGAAGGGAAATGGGCAGAAATGGCTGTTTTTTGCAAAGGGACACCAGAACTGGACTGAAAGTCTGTGACAACAGAATCAATTTTTAAACTTTTGGTTTTAATGACTGACAACATGCACAGAGGTCAGGAGGTGTGAAGACAGGTCCAACAATGTCTAACAATGCAGTGCAGGGTCTGTCATGGTTTGAGACAGATTTTCGATCATCTTGTCAAAACTGATGAAACTGATCAGCAGTTCTGGATCCACCCCACAACAGAGCTAGGCAAGAGTATGATTTGCTATTACTTCATTTTTTTGTTTGGCATAGTGCCAATACAGCAAAAGCATGTGAGGATGGAAAATGATAGAGGGGAGGGAAAAAGGGGAGGTGGGCTGAAGTGTGTTAAATGAAATAAGGAGTGAGCTGAAAAATCAGCGGCAACACTTGTGATAGAGGAATGAATCTTCCTCCCTAGAGCTTGGACCTCAACATTATTAAAAAAGTTTTGGGCCGTCTTGACAGGAAATGGAACCAAAGGCATCCAACATCCAACGAAAAGAGCTTTGGGCTGTCCTTCCAGAATCCAGGAGAACTATTCCTGAAGACCATCTCAAGAAAAGAGTTAAACAAAAGGTGCAAAAACTTTGAAAGGGGATCTCAATAAAACACTACAAATATAACCCAATTTTTTTCTTATTTACTGCATATGCAGTAAATATCAAAAATTATATTGGTTCATTATTCATGAAAAATCCTGCACTTGCTTCTACCTTTCCCAGAAAATTCTGCTTGTAGTACTTCAGATTAAATCCTGATGGAGACCTTTAATATCTGATTGCTTTTACCTGTTTTTACGGAATTAAATAATTACAATTTTATGATAAGACGATAGGAGATTAAAAAAACTGTAAGAACTCTCAAATCTGTCAGGAATAACAAATACAACAATGAGTCGCTGAGCACAAAACAGTATTTCCCTGACTTTTACAGCTTATAATTACAATAATAATAGAAACATAAACGGATGGGCATGCAATTGATTCTTGGTAAACACGGACAGTTCCAACCGGCAAACGAGTATATATATATGAAGAGAGGTTGTGATACAGTTTGCTCTCGAGGAGGAAGAACAACTAAGTGCACTTTGGACAGTGGGAAAACATCTGTGGCACATATTGCTCAGTGCTGTTAATGGAACATCTCAAGAGGCTGCATAATTATCCTCCTTAGTCATTTAAGAAATTGATTAGGACTGCATGACTCCTTAGGTTGCTTTTACTTGTAAGAACAACCCTGTCAATAGTACTCAGGAAATCCATTCACCTTCTTATAGGTCAGGCATGTTTTCTCCAGGGTGTGTTTTTGAATACATAAAAAAAAAAAACTGCTTGGAGAACACGCTCACATAAAGTCCTGTTTGAACATAGTTCAGGCTAAACTTGGTTAATCTCCGTTTTCAGTTAACAGAGAATAGACAATTACATTAGGAGTATATCCAGCAAGCAGCTCATATCTAGCCAGAAGAAAAACCCACTCCCCCCATACAGCATAATTTTTCCTGGAAATATATAATAAATGCAAATAGTGCTTTTGTGAGGAATTTATGAAAGTGGAACAGGATTTGTGTATGAGCTTTATATTTGTTAGAAAATGTGCAAAAAGAGATAAGAATTCTGTCAATATATGTGGAGGATGCTGAGGTAGCCTCAGGTGGGCGGCTATCTGTGGGCTGATCGGCTCGGGTTATATAATTGAGACTCTTTCTTTTTTCTTCCTCCATTCTATTTCAGTAACTTGAAGAAAATGGGACCCAGAGGTTAAAAGCAAGATGAATTTATGTATATCTATCAATAGTTATATCCTGAATGAACTTTGAAATGTGCTTTTGGTTATTTTCATTCATTTGTTGTGTGGAATAACTTTCTATAACAGATGATTGTTTTTGTGTGGAATTGTGTGGAACAGGTTTGTGTATATAAGGCGACGATAAATTGATGCCCGTTGGAACACATGTTGATCGGATATGCTGACATGTGTCATAAAACTTCTCATTTTAAGTGTGCTGGGGGATTTTCTCCCATCTGATTTTTCCCAGACTCTTGTTTATGACTGATTTATTGCAAAGAGAAACGCATTATGATTCAGCTTACTTTTTAATCTCTCCCAGAGACCATTAAAAACCGGTTCAAATGCCCTAATCTCCTATTCAGAGGAACGACTTTATTTATAGATATGCTTGCCATCTGCCGCTCCCTGTCTCCATAAACAAAGCCGTAACATAACCGTGGAGTCAAACTTGCTCTCCTATCCGTCTTCCTCAAGACGTCTGTTTGGAAAGGGGAACTTGCTAAGTGGCTGCGGCACATTCAGCCGCCGTTCAAATTATTTTTGTTTATGGGGGGACATTTTTCTAGGAGTCAGAGTCAACCACAAGGGCAAACGCATTGGTGTAAACAAAGTAATGAGGAATGCTCTGTTTGAAGGGTGTAAGGAGTGAAAAACAGCAGGCTATTACACTTGACAAAGTGTCATTTTGATCATTAGAGAATGACTCCCTCTTTGTCACCTGTCCAATCCCACTAAATATGTTGCTGACTGCACCTTGATGGCCTGTGCAGCGCCTCAGGGTGTCACGTGTGCTGTGCACACACATACTATTAACCACTCTAATATCTTGAGCCACCCTTTATTCGCATTTCCCTTGAGCCAGTGAAAAAGAGAAAACATGATTTTTCACACTCATGCATAAAAATACTAATACAATTTAGAATACAAAATAGAATTTAGCACCAAAAAACAGAAGCAGATGTTGGCTGGCTTTTTTTTTGTTTTTTTTTGTTCCATTCTCTTGCAGATGATCCCTTAGTGCTTCAATAACGTTAAGTTCCGGGCTCTGAGGAGGATTCATCCATCCATACGACCTGTTTCCACTGATTTTCAGTCAACTTCTTGTGTCATTTGGCATTGCTCAGCATTTGTTTCCCGTTGCCCCTCCTTCAGAATGGCTTCTTGACAGTGGAGGTTGTTTCTGTTGAGGGCTCAGTGAACAGCGATAGATCAGCTAAAGGTCCAGATGCATCTCTTTTGTCCTTTGTCAGGTCTTGCTGGAGTTCTGTCTTGTTTGTTAAAGAGATCACTTTCAAGTACTGCTCACCTGATACAAAAGGTATTTTAGCCACCTCTATTGCCCTACAAATCACACACTATGCAGAGAAAGAAGTTCCAGTCAATAACCTACTAGAAATTACTTTCTTTTGGTAAAAAATATTATTTTAAATCGATCATACTATCATATCTAAAAAAGAAAAAGAATTTATCATGATAGACTGCAAGTTACAAAGTGAGAAAAAAAAGAAAATTCTGCTCTAAAGTGGTTCTCAAGGTTTGGTGTAGACACTACGCTGGTTATGGCTGGTGCCTTTTTCACTGCTGGAAGGATTCACAGGTCAGTGTTAAGTGGCTTAAAATAGATAAATGACATTCCTCCAAAAATGGTCAGGTTGGAAAGTAGCAGAAAATGAGTTTAAAAAACCTGCAAATGTCTGAAGAGAGTAACTGAAAGACCTTCAGAAGGCCTGAGAGCCACTGCTCAAGAACACTGTGAAAAATGATTAGATAGTCCGGAAGATTGAATGGAAAATATAAAGAAATGTGATTTGGATCAAGAAATGTGCACAGTGCTGGATGTCTGCACTCTATCTGAAACAGGAAGCAGGAATCATTGGAGCTCTGGTCTGCTTCAGAGTGACTTGATGTAAATGCTCACTGATTTTAATGGGCACACTACTCTTGTCGGCTTTCAATCGCCATAAAATCCTATTTCAACATGAGGATGTCATGTCGGTTTTGTCACCTGAGGGGTAATTAAACCTTGGTTTGACCTCCGGCAGATCGCCTTGTCACTTAGTGTCAGAGAAGGAGCAGGAGCTGGGACGCAGAGCCTGGGGGGTTTGTTTCCGCTGGACAGAAATTTCACCGCCTCCAAAACCGGGCCCCTTTTAATAAGCACATTCTGTTGCTGCAGATCGCAAGGAGAGAGACAACACTGCCTCCTTGTGACCGTGATGAACTGTATGCTCAGCCTGGAAAGAGAAAGCCGCTTTTAATGAGTGTGTCTTCCACTATATTTGAAAAAAAGGGTTTATGGAAAGTGGAGCAGTTTGTTTTCATTCTGTTCCCCTGGGGAGATTGTGCAGCTCTGTGGCTAGAAATGTTGGTCAATCTTATGTTTAAATTCAAAATAGAGGGGATTTGTTGAGAATAATCTGGTTCTGGGTCCGAGTCCCCCGGAGAACCAGGACCTTTCTGGGTGGAGTCTGCATGTTCTCCTGTGTCTGTGGGTTCTCTCCGGGTTCTCCGGCTTCCTCCCACAGTCCAAAAACCTGCATGTTAGGTTGATTGGACATTCCAAATTGCCCTTAGGAGTGAATGTGAGTGTGTGTGGTTGTGGGTCCTTGTGTGTCTCTGCGTGGCCCTGTGATGGACCGGGGACCGTCCAGGGTGACCCCGCCTCTCGCCCATTGACCACTGGGATAGAATCCAGTCCCCCCGCGACCCCATTAGGGAATAAGCGGTATTGATAATGGATGGATGGATGGATGGAATCACAAGGTATTCACAAAGCCAGATTGAGCAGGTTTTGTGATGTGCTGCCACATTTTCTGTTATTTATTCTGATTTTGAGGATCATACTGTCTGTCCTGTGTTCTAAAAAAGAAATAATGGACCTAAATTGCTTTTTCAGTCGCAGAACACTGTCCATACTGTCCAGAAACAGTTGGGCGAAACACAGTTTTTCCTGCCACCATTCTTGTCTTCCAACAGAGCTCTCTTTTCAAGATTTTGTTTTTCTTCCACATGCAGCCTCACAATAGGGCCTCAAACACAAAAGGGCACCTTATTGTGGCTACTAAATGGCGCACTCATACCCATTAAGGACCCATTCAACGGAATTATATTGCCAGTGCCAATCTATCAGAGCATTGATCACGCAGGCCAGCAGTGAAGCGCAGACTCCGGTCTCCTCTCCTGGAAGTGTGCTGCAAAGGAGACCTAATGAGAAACTGTCAGCAGCACACAGGTAAACAAATCAATGGCACCCAGCAGCGCTCCAAGGTCAAGACACACACAACCACCCAACGCAAGCCCAACTGAAGTAGAAAAAAAAAGAAAAGGAAAGGGAAAAAAAAAGTTTGGAGCTGCAGCCAGAAGCCTCTGCGGTGTAAAGGATGCTGTCAGGGTCCGGCATGTAGCCGAGAAACAGGCCTGGAACAGGATTACTTTACTTGGATTACTTCACTTGGAAGGAAAATCCGATATATCAGAAAACACTCGTAGCTGCTTTCTCGTTGTGAATGTAACTAGCGGAGTAATAACCTTCTAGCTATTGTGTTTTGGAGCTGCGTTGTTCACTAGTTAACATAGTGAGGTGGACAGCTTTGTCTCCTGACTGTTTTCCTCGACTAAATGCAAATACAGGATTTTGTTTGAAAAAAACAGCCCACACGAGGATGAAAATAAGGGCCTGTTGGAAATGGGTCTAACGGCATCATCAGAAGCTGTGACCTGGAAACGAGTGACAAAGTCAACCAAACAGAATCATTTACATGCACGAGAACAAACTACATTTTCATATTGTCACATTTCACGATTGGCCTGTTTGGTCTGTTCTCTGATTTGTTTATTGGTAGGAATATGCAAAAAGATTGAACCAGTTTTCATTCAATTGAGCAAGGAACAGGAGCATTAGAAAAGAAAGGAGTTGTATGATTAGCTTTTGGGATTTCCTTAAAAAACAGAAAGTTAAAAACACCATCAGAACATGCACTGTTGTATTCCTATCAGTTGGCTTACGGCATCTGTGTTCTGAGGTAATATCAATACTACAAACTATTACACAACACATTTCCTAAACATATCGTCAGACAAAATACCTTTGAATCTGTGTCCTTGCCCATCATTTGAGCTTATTGTTAGTAGGAGGCCATAAGTAGGAGGTTAATGGAGCCGACTCAACAGGCCTGGACTAAAGTGTGCGGTGAGAGTTCTCGTCGTCCACTTATGTTCTAGAGCTAGGCACAAGGTCAACAATGGTAATTATTCCGCGGGAAGTGTGCAGGTCTTCAGTGGGTGATTTCATTTCCCGTCATTAGCCACAGCGATTAGGCACAAGTGCAGGGAAAGTGCGATAGCATCAGCAGCCACCAGCCACCAGCCAGCCCCCACCCGCTCCCCGCCTCGCATGGGTTAAGCCTCCTGTTATGGCGTGGTAGTAGAGTAGATTCCTGAAGCCGCTCTTTGCTTCCCTTGTTTGTAAATGATGACATTAGTTGCCCCAGTACAGTTGACCAATCCCACGTCCCCTCTGGCTCTGTCTTTGGATCCATCTGTGGGATAACTGACACAGTAACTTTCATTTTAAATCTGTAGACCCGCTTCACACTTCACTTTGAGGGCACATGTTGTGAAGAAATCAACATATTATCACCTAATACATCACAGTTTCACTTATGCCGTGTGAATTCGCAACAAGAATATCTCAGGCATGCTTTTTGCCAACAAAAAAACAGAATTCCTTTGAGCAAGCACTGGGTGACAATTATACAACTGAGACCTGCCATGAATGCAAAATAGGGGGATATGGACACAGAGTAAGCATTTAATTGGGCTTTGAATGACGCTCCTATTCAGTGTTTAGATAATCTGATCCTCCGTATGCTGTTTCAGAGAGCCCACAGTAAGTGTTCTTCATCATTTGTTGAGCCTGGTTCATGGAAATTTAACTATTTGAGATTCAGCTGGGTTTTGCAAAAACATGTGTAGTGTGTATTTACTGATGTAAAGATTAACAAATACTTTTTTATTAATATAGTGTAATATTTATGCGAATATGCTGTGGCCATACCTAAGTAGGCGAACTGCCTACAGCACGGAGGCTAGAAAAGACAGTTCAGAACTTTATGAAATAAGCCTCGTGTTTACCTCTAATCTAATTTTAGTTTTTTTTTTATTAAAGCCCCCCACAAAAGAAAGCATTGAGTATTGTGTAGTCTGACCTTGGGATGAGGTGCTGCAACGTCTACTTTTGGAAAGACGCATGGCTCACTTGTTTTCCACCTGTAAATTATTTTTTTAAATGAAATGATAGACTCCATATTGTTTGGAAATGGCTTTTTAGTCTTTCCCAGACTGTGTGAAGGGATGGGCAGCATCAGTAACTCAGTAACCCTAAGATCCCTGCAGATGCAGATGCTCCTTGACATTTTGCAAACACACACCTGAGTTTGCAGACCAGTAGATTTTGTAGAGGTTTAATGGAATGAATGATGACATGGATAAATATTTTATGAGTAGTTACCATCCCATTTCAACATCTGAAAAAGTTCCTGATGATGTTACACGAAAAAGATTTTTTTGAATTTGAAGGTGTTTTGCTTGTTGCTTGTTTGATCAGAATATTGGTTTGAATTGGGATGAGCCAAATGCAGATTAACTTGAAGCATGAAGATGATAAAGACTTTCAGAAGACTTTTATCATTTAAACGTTGCCAAATATTTTTCTAGCCCAAACCCCAATTGGTCAATCTTAATCACAATTAAGGCGTCATGTCAAATTGATCCACGCATACATTTTGCGTCTGTCGTGAAGTCTCGTTTCTAAAAAATTTAGATTTTGGGATACATTTCATCTCAAATTTTATTCTATAAAACAAATTTTAAGTTGTGTTATGGTAACACCGACTGCTGAAGAAACTCTCTTTCGCTTCCTGCAAATTGGAAAAGCGGCCAGAACAGTTTGGAGATTTTGTTTTGCTCAGAGATGAGCCCGCCGTCTGCAGAGGCTTGGCTGGGTTTTTCAGATGTAAACAGTGTCCAGGGGCTGCTGGAAATGGGGTCGATGAGGTCAGCGCACATCTACCTGGGTGCAACATTAGCACTTGCTGTAATCGCGCCTCTGTCTGCCAGATAAATGTGAGTAAGCTCTTTAGCTGCTAAGCACTCTGCTCCGCTCATCTGAAAGTTTGCCCATACCCAAGGCTCCGTGGGTAATGTAAAGCTGAGCTGGAAAAGATGTGGGCGAGAGCCATGACATGGAAGTGAGAACCAGGGCAGTCATTTGTTTGGCTACAAAACAAAGACAGTAAACTATTGGATATTGAAAACGTCAAACTGAGGCTGAAGATTTTAATCCATAATCTTGATTTAACATATTACAGCTGTCCGTAAATTTCACAAGTTTCACATTTATCACATTGTATTTTCTGGCTCATACGGCTATTTTTTTACACATTTTTTGTCAGTACTTAGTTTTTGTTTTGTTTTTTTGTTTAATTTGGCTTTTTTTTTTAGAACCTTTTTTTACTTTCTTCCACCAACTATTGTTCCCTCGGGAACCAGGGGCGGAACAAAGCTCCAAGGAAGACATTTCAATTCTGAAAAACAGCCACGGTTTGAAAATATTTCCCCAGCGCTAACTTGAAACCTTCCTGGTGCAGCTCCAAATTTGAAGTACGTCATGTTTTTACACTGTGAGATGGCAACGTATCCCTAGACTTTTGTTTTCTGTCGTGCGGCAGTTACACAACACTGGACAATCCATCCATCCATCCATCCATCCATCCATCCATCCATTTATCCATCCTTCCATCCATCCATCCATCCATCCATCCATCCATTTTTGAACCCACGCAGACACAGGGAGAACATGCAGACTCTACACAGAAAGGGCCTGGTTCCCCCCGGACTCCAACCCAGAACCCACACTGAACAACCCCTTGTTTCTTAAAACTTGTACACTTTAGGCATTTGTGTTCTTTTTTTATTCCGGTAAAGGGATTTCTAAGATGTTCACATCCTGTTGGAAAGAAATGTGAAGTAACTGAGAGTGCCAAACAGGCATTTTCCTGCATAAAAGTCTACAGTTTAGGATATTATTTTTAGTACTTCAGCTGAAATGAATTGACAAGAGCTCAGACAACTAACAGCTAATATGAGCTGTTTTGATTAATCCATTCAAGGATCTGCCTCTACACTCAGCCTGCTTAACATTGAAACAGAACAGGCAGGCTTCTGAGTCCTGAAGAACCCTAAAACCTCTATCTTCCAGTCCATCTCTTTCTCCGTTCTGCTATCTCACAAATGAAGCCTTTTTAGATGTTGCTCCCATGCTTGAAGGGAGCATTGAATCTATTTCCAGTTGACAGCCTCAGATTTGAAGGGGCTTGTCGATAAATGAAAACATTAATGTCAATTAATTAAGTCAACGTACAATTTGTAGGCATTTTTGGTGAATCAACAGTGTTTAGCTGTGGTAACATGCGTATCTGTTTTTATAAGAGACAGAGTATTAAGGCAGTCTAACCTTGCATCTCTGACTGGCTCATAGCAGGTAGATCACAAAGCACAAATACAATTGATAGAACTGTTGGAAATATGCAGTACAGACACATTTTTTAGCTTGGAAATCTTAAGCATACACCTGGGTTTCACTCCCTGCCTTCCTTGGATGTTATCAACTGAAACCCGAACACTCCCGTATGGAGATAGCCACTAAAGTAGTGCTGCTATAGACTCAGGGGTGCTTTCTTTTTTCACAGTAGCCTCCCAGTCTATGTTTGTTTGTATTTCTGGTTGATACTTATACCCAAAAGATATTGTTTCAATGGTATGTTCACGACTGTTTAACCGAGCGAGAGCGAGGAAAAAAAGAAAAGGAGTCGGTTACAGGAGAAATAGAGCTTGAAAGCTCATTATTGATAATGGAAGTAGCAAATAGGAGTTGGATGAAATCAATTTACTGGAAATTTTCTTGGGCTCTCAGCCACATCATAGCCTTTATAGTTTTCTAAGTGGGTATGGCGTTCTGACAGTTCCAAATTCTGATACTATAAACATTAACAGACCCACCTGTGAAGAGAAAAAGCTTTACAGCCTCCACCTTCAGATAAAAAAAAAAAAATTCACACCCAGATAATCCAGCAATCACATTGTTGCCGGTTTGAGCTTTCCTACATAGTTACCAGATGCTCAAAAATTAAAAGAGAGCACAATTTATAAGAACACTTGATCAAAGATCGATGCTGTGTTTTACTGACAAAGATCAGCAACAGAATAGATGAGCTTCATTCCAACTCTATTCCAAGTCAATCTTATCTTCAGGCAAATGCTAGCTGGGTTTAGCTGAGACATGATTCAAGGAACCTGGAAATTCTTTAATGTTGTTGAAAAGTGAAGAAATGTACATAAAGTGAATTTTTGGGCATAATTCTATTTTTTTTCAAAAGGCTATAATCACAGTGGAGCATTATTAGTGATGGTACAACATTAAGAAATCAATAAATTAAGTTTATTGTTATTTATTAGTGTTAAATCCAATTATTACTTCCAGTATAATGGATGGAAATTTAATTTAAGAATCAGGGAAATACATCCATTTACCACTCGTCTATACCACTAATGCCTAATAAGATGGTAATGTGGCTAGAGGGACACAGAGATCTCAGCTCTCAGTGGGCAGGAAGCGGGAACACCCTAGTTGGACCGAATATAGTACTGACACACAGGAGGAGGAGTTGAAAGCTGAATTTGTGGTGAAAGAAGACTGCTGTTGAGCTCAGTCCCGAATCTCCCTTCATCCCTTCACACACAAAGACAAAAAGTGAAAAAACTTTGTCCACTTTCTTAAAACAGAGTTTGGGATTTGCAGGGGGAGAAGAAATCTGATTCAAATCGTGAAACCCTGAACAAAAAACTGCCATCAGGCCATAATGGATTGTGATATTCACCAGTGAGGTTTTTCTTATGTGGCAGAACAAGATTTCACCCTGTTGCAAAGAGGAAAGGAAGGTCACATGTTCGATCCCTATGGATGTCAATATCTGTCACTGCAAGTCTGCCTGGATAATAGAGTCAGTTACACAGCACGGAATTGTAGATTCATTTCAGGGGAAGGAAAATCATTACCTGAAAATTCACTATTCAGCTGCACTTATGAAACGATTAATCTGTTAAGCATTCTCTCAAGTTACTGGCCAGACATAAAAATAGGTTTCATTTAAATGCTTCGTTTATTTCAACAGTAATAAGAGTAAGAAAGCACAAAAAACGTCCATCCAGTGTCTGTGAACTGGTTATACGTAAATTAACCATAGAATTTCTTTTTAATCTACCACAAATTAAGATTAAGAGTAACTGAGAAGAAAAATCTTTCTGATTGATGACAGATCTATTCATGTCAGCTTTGGGCTTTACGTCGAGATACGACAGAGAGAGCAGCACCGCCAAACTTCTGTCCGAGCTTAAACCCTCTGCTGACGCACATCCCCACCTCTGTCGTGGGTGTTGCTCTATAGTAGGAGATCGTTTTGCAGAGACCAGATGAGTGTAACCCCCCCTCCTGCGTGAATGTGCATCACCAAGTGTTTTCTCTGGTGTGGAGGTGTGGGGATGTCACTTGTTAATTGCAACTTAAAATTTAAGGGAGCTCAAAGTCAGCTCTTCTGAAGCTGACCCGGACTTCTTATGTGCGAATGATAATATATTTAAAAACTACATATAGGCCATCAGTGCTTTAGTGACCTTGAAATAATGAACACACAGACCCAAATAATCCAAATAGTGAGGCAGAATTCTCCATTGTGGACAGGAATTTATACAAGAAACCTGAAACTAATTCAATAGAAGGTATGAAATCAACAAAAAAGGAAGAAAGAAAGAAAATAAACTGCCACCAAGAGAAAATGGTGTGGTAAGTTCTAAGATACATCAATTGGGTCACGATTTCAGACATATAGAATGTGATGTCAAAATGCCTTGCGATGCAAAGTAGGGGAAAGTCAAGCTTCCCTGGCCATCACACCTAATGGAGGGCTTACACTGTGTTTACTTGGGTTGGGTTAGGGTTGCACCAATAGCAAACATCCACTGGGAAAGTATTTTAATCTAAATTGTGTCCTCAGAATATTGCAACTCTTGTTTGTGAGCTGAACGAAGTATATCCCAGGCTGCACGTTGGATCACAGGACCAAGTCAGGCTTCAAGTTGGTAATTGCTATTTCTAGCCTCTCTGTAAATTTTTGACCCACATCCACCAGCATCGTACATCTTACCCAGCCGGGCCTGTCTTCACTCTCCTTGCTGAACAAAGATAGTTGGCACACTTGAGTTGGTCTTTGGGTGGTGGATTGTATTCCTACAGAGTTTCTGCAGAGGCATTTCAACATTCTGGCTGTATCTCCAGGTGGTATTCCACTAGAAAGGCTGCTTTGCTGTAACTAGCATTAAACACATGAACCATTACTGTTTTCAAAAAGAGAACAGTCATAATTACAGTATATGCTATGAGAATATACATGACCGGTGCATTCTGCATACATTCTAACGGCATTATTTACAGGCAGGATCCAAGGGAAAAACAGGAAGGCAGGATTTTACCAACAACAAATTGCATATATTCCATTTGACAGATAGGATAAGATGATTTTTGTTGTTATTTAGTCTGGGATTCTGACATGGGGGGTACACTTTTTAATGAGCGGTTCGTAAGATATCTGTGGATAAAAGTTCTCCAGAAAGCTTTTGGAAATGATTTGAAGTGGTTAGCATGAAACTTGAGCTGTTTATCTGTGGTGTAAATTATTTGAATTCTCACTGATACAGCTTTTAAATGTGTACTTTTACTGAAGTATGAATTCAGCTGCTGAACTCAAAATTGATATATAAAGAAAACTGAAGAAAAAATGCATGCAATGTGAAAATCAACAACACTAAACTAGAAAATAATAATTAATTCTAAGATTAAAAAAACACTTACACCATGCACGTGGAAGAAAAAAAAACAATGATGAAAATGAAGGCGACAACAGCCAGGATCTTACAGGGACTGAGAGAACCCTGGGGCTGATACTGAGGAGGATGATTAAAGGGAGAGGAGCCAATGACCTGAACAGGAGGAAACTCTGGCATAACCAGAAGTGCATACTGAACAGAAAACAGGAAAAAAGAAGGCAACTAAGAACATAGGAATAAAGAGAATGATCCACACGGATAAAAACATTCAAAACTAGAAAATGAAGGGGGGGGGCACAAAACAAACAACACAGCCAATGACAAAATTGGAGAAAAGACCACAATTCCCCAATAATTAGAACCCTTGATAGAAACCTACATTTAGAAAACTTTGTGATTTTTGGACACAAGATAATAACTGGTTCAAGTGAATCTTTAACTTTCCAGAAACTAGCATTATCCCTCCTTCCTAACTGTAGAAATGATAGCAGTGCTGGAGGAAAAGGCATAATTGGCTCTGACTCTCTTCCAGCTCACAAGTTTTTTGCAGTGTTCTGCGCTAACTTTGTCAGAACAGGGATGAGGATGGCTTATTATCCACAGAGCAGCCGTGAGTGACAGACACAAAGAAGCAAATTCAACCTTCTGATAACTATCGTTTGAAGTGGAAATAATCAACGCAAACACTGAAGCTCAGGGGTAATGGCAGCTTGGCTGACACTGTAGACGCGGCACCAAGTTGGGGAATGGAGCGAGAAATCGCATTCCTCTTCCACATGGAAGACGATCTGAACCTGAAAATTACACTAGAGAGGTGACAGACTGTTAAAATGCATAATCACTTGAACATCAGAGGTGTCAGGACATCTCATCTAGATATTCTATATGGACTAATGATATTCGTTAATGGTTTGGAAGCAAATGCTGAAATACCTCCATGGACAGTGTGCTAATATTCTGAACAGACATAATTGTGCAACATGTAAAAGAATACAGGATTTTTCTAAATTGATTAAATAAACATGAGGTGGCTTTCTAAAGAATAGCAATAAAGACTTTCAATGCAAACGGAAAAATTCAACAAATAGAGCCCAGTGCAAGTGTCTCTGAAACTCCCGTTTTAATTCTGTGTCAGTGTATCCACAATTAACGGGGAAACAGCAAGAATTCCTAGTTGACCTTTCTTAAAGGTGGCATAAGTTTAACTATCAAAAAATGAGTCCAAATATCCACCCGTCCATTTTCTTTCCCAGCGGGGTCGCGTGGAGCTGGAGACAATCCCAGCTGAGAATGGGAAAAGGTTGGATACACAGAGACAAACAACCTCACACACTCGCAATCACCCCTAGGGTCCATTTAGGATGTAAACTTAACCTAAAATGCATCATTTTTGGATGATGGTAGGATGCAAGTCCAAAGATATCAATGAGAATGAAAATTGCTGGCATCAGTTGTAACTGGTGTTATATCCCACTACAGACAACAGATCGAGAACTTTTGATTATTTGCAGATAATATGAAAAATATAACTGAAACTACTTTGCTGGTCCTCCTAAAAGATCTAAAACGGCTATGGAAAATTGATAGATTGCTTCTCCTTTTTTTCTCTACGTGACCTCCACTGTTAAAAACGTTTGTTTCCGTACAGTTACTCTATCAGTAGAGCATTCTCAGATGGCTAGTCCCATCCCAGCTAACTAGTTTTTTAAGCTATTCTAACCAAAGTGCAACCAAGCTGTTCATCTTTTGCCTGAGGTGTGCAAAAGTAGCCAACCGGCAGGGAGTCCAAAAACATGCTCTGAAATGACATAAGAAATGACAAAGAGGTCTTTCAGGTTGTAAAGGGCTAGTGAAATCTTTAGGGGGGGGGGACAGCCTCCTTTGCTGTAGGTTTAATAAGTGTAGCGTCATCATGACTGCCTCTGTCTGGGTATTTTCTTTTCTTCTCCTCTGCTCTCCCTTTGTCTGTATTTTAACAGCAATGCATCAACCACTCAGTATTCAGCTCTTAAATAGAGCTGTTAAAAACATTTAGAGATACTCTTAATTCAAAATATGATATACAGCAACTCATTTTGAAATGGAGATTACTTTTTGAATTTGAATGTTAAATGTAGTAAAATTGAAGTTGGAAGATGTTTTAATGTGAAATAACTGAGGGAAAGCCAAACTTTCAAGCAGCAAAAATGTTCTATCATAATATTATAGTATTTGTATTGATACAAATTAGTATACCAAATTAAGCTGTTGATGTTTTTCTTTATATATTAAGCACCAGATGAAACTGTAAGAATTTCTTGTAGATTTAGACAACGCTTTACATCATTTCAGGGTTATGCTGAGAAACTGGCTGAGCCAAACATACTGTATGTCTCAAGTTAGAGGTTGATGTGAAGTTGTGTGGACATACATAGCATCACACCCACTCTCTTGCTTTAACTTCATAGCTGCGTCATTTAAGAAGTATTGCCTTTATTTTCACACCTTAACAGTCCATATTTTCACACCATAAAGTGTGAAAACCATTTGGGAAGGTCAAAATGTCAAATTTGCCATGTTTTATGAAGCAGAGAGAAAAGATTGGCAAACAATCGCAGGCTCTAATTGATTTTTCCATTTTTGTTAATACATTCACTCAAATTAACCTGCAGACTGAGGATTTGGTTCCTAGCCATGCTCATGTTAACCAATATTTTACTGTACAAAGAGAAGATTTAAATAATGGAAGACAGAAAAAAAGCATTATGTTTCCCCCTTTGTTCCACAGAATTAAATGGACACCATTTTGCCGATCCAAATAACAAACCACATCTGGCACATCTGCACTCATCCAACATCCGACTGGACGAGTGGTTTCTGCTCTCCATTTGAACTGTCAGCTCCACTGAATGACTCCCTTTAATCACTTCAAATATCATTTCACACAAGGCGTTTCAATCCCTCCCAGAGCGGCAAAGAAGACAAAGGGACATCAAGTCAGCAGTTGCAAGCTGGCCGCTGAGAAAGTCTCACACACACACACACACACACACACACACACACACACACACAAAGGGAAAGCATGCAGGACTGGTTTGGACTGATGCAAATAATTGAGAAGATATTTTTTAAAAGACAGAATTTATGACTGTAAAATCAGGTTGCGTTTGTGTTTCCCCTCAGCACGGTGCAAATAACCCCCTTTTGATTCGTTCTGGCACGTAGCACACATCTTTCGAGCCATGATTCTGATATGACCAAGTGATCCCACTTTGCGGAACGGATCAAAGAGCCAATTTTCTGCCTGTCTGATATCTCAATGTCAAAACTATTCGCTGGGAAGCTTTGTTTCAATCGTCTGGCAGGCTGTCCACCCACCGGAATAACTGTCCGTCCACATTCACACTGGCTGCAGCGCAACACTGTGTGCACAGCCCCGGGTTTCTGCCGTGGTGCGTCTGGTATTTACAGCGCCCAGGTGCCAGGAGAAGCTCTGGTGTTACACGTTACGCTCACGCCTGCTCTGTTATTGAGCTTTATCCTTCATGGAGGGCAACAGTCATGAGGTGGAGGAACTTGCTGATGCAGAAGCTTTTCTCCAGGGGCCGTCCACTCCACCATACCCTGCCTTATTTATAGAATTGCAGAGTGAAAAACCTGCACTTTTCTGATTTTGAACTGGAAGAGGTCAAAGGTGAAGTTCGTGGGTGTTTTGTCGGTTTTCTCCTCTAAGCAACATCTGGCTAAAAGAGACTAATTTGCACCACTTTTGACAGGCCAGCAAACAGCTTTTTTTTTTCCGATTGGGGAACGTGATTTATATTTTGTTTATTTGAATCTGCACTTTGAAGAACGATGCACGTGGTAAATGTGCAGCCCATTCCTCTGGGCTTTGTAATAAATACAAGTAGGTACAAGGTTCTTGGCTAACAACTACAACTGGAAGCCTGAGCAGACATCAGATTTGCGCCTTTAACTTCTATGAATGATTCTTATCACAGTGAACGTGGGCTAAGCATCAAAGCTTGTTATATGGCTGCTGTGTTTTTTGCCCTTTTTTTGTCTCTTTCAGCTGTACTCCAGGCAGTTTGGATGGAATGTGTCCCCTGAGACCTTAAGAGAAAAAGTTATACAACTGTCTTACTCTCCATGGGTGACAGAGATCATGATAGAAACATAACAATCCAATTTCCCAAATAATTTTATGTCATGTGCAGCAGTAAAGCTTCACAAACGTTGAAATCTTGAACTTTAAATCAGCCATGTTTCCGTGGTGATGCGGCAGGGAGTGACTTTGTATGACAGTTGAATGACTATTGATGAAATGTCAATTTTGTTTTAAAATTCCACAATCATCCCACCATCAATTATAATGAGCACTTTAAATTCAGAGGCCGCCATGGATTATTTGTGGCTGATGAGTGTCATCGTTGATTCAATTTGATGGTGCTATCTGGGTACACTATGAGCTAATTAGCCCATCGCCACAATCTCATTATTTATCAGAACAGCCAAACTGAATACCAGCCCTCCAATACCGAGTTCATCCCTGAACAGCACATTTATTGTTTACATAGTCTATCATTTTCCCAACATTGGTTATGTCAGTAAATGATGTCATTTTTCAGGTACAATATTGGACTGCTCAGTACGGGGAAATTGGTAAATCGCTTTTCACTGCAGGTGGAAATGACTTTTTCACAACGTCTAGGCACAATGCCTTTTTAAGAAATGGTTAGAAAAACAGGAAAGGAACACGTCCAATATTGTTCCAGTTCAATCTACGTGAATTTAGCAAATCTAGGCATTACATATCATTCTGCCAAGCAGAAAGAGTAAACACATAGCATTAGAAATTGCTGAATGGCGTGGTAAATGAGAGAGGAGAGAAAGAGGAAGAGGCCTACAAAGGGAAAAGCTCTTTGGCGAATTATATCAACCTAAAGTTAATACATGAGCCTCAAAAACATCTGGCCTTACCATCAGTCTGAAAGTTTGGAGCTGTTTTCTAAATAGAGTTTAGTTTATTCATGGTTTATTATACAATTGTTTCCATTTTCAAAAAAGCTGTTTCTACTTCTTCTTCTCATACATCCATATGAGAACCGCTGCACTTCTCAAAGTGGCAAATGTCAATATTTCTGACTGACAATTAACTGTGACTGGCAGACCAGGTCTTTCCTGTCATGCAGTGGAGCTTGCGATATCAATTACCCGTGTCCTGTTCAACCTTTGAGGGACAAAGGCCCGTGTTTCTGTGTGAAAGGACATGGCTCCAGCATCGCCCGGCGCATCCCTCTCTGTCTCTGCAGGGCCTGCTGGGACCTCTTGGGTGACAGTCACTGGAGCTGAGCTGCAGGGCTTCCTCCGGCCGGCAGCTGGCCGCCTGCCCGCCTGCCCCTGCTCCTCTAGGCTCAATGGACATCGATCCCCCAGTAGCGACACCGTGTCCCAGAGAGGGGTAAGCAGATCCACCTCGTTGCCTCCAACAATCATTCTGCCCCTGTAGGGACAGGTCGTGGTAAATTAATAGTGTGCTTGCAGTGACTAGATATTGGTAATGTATTTGCTATTGATGGAGTGAGATAACATGAGTAGCTTCAGCCTTACTTAACACAAAACATAAATCCTCCAAGGCCATTGAGAGGGAACGGTGTGGACAGAGTTATGTTAAGCTTTTAGCCAAGTGCAGTGCAGATAGATTCATGTGAGTTACACCACAAGCATATAAGCGCTTACTTATCGATTTTGAAATTATTCACGTCATAAAGCCAGAATTGCACCCAGATTAGATCATTTTATCTGTGTCTATCACTTTTATTATTCATTGGTGGTCTTAAAGAGAAGTCTCAGTCATTCACTTGATGAAAGCTGAACTCTATCACAAATTTATGATATAACCCACTTAATCCTTTATAAGAGATGTCACAGAGCTGCATGTTCACTGTATAAACTCACTCTGAACCTCTGAATTTAACAGTCTTCGGCATAGACTCATGACTGACCTACTTTCAACAGGCTCTAAGATAAAGGGGACATGGACTTCAGAGCTGGCCACTTAGTTATAAAGTTCTCCCACTGAAACATAAAAAATAAACCCTTCAAATTCCTGACATCCTAAAATCAGAACACCTTCACTAACTAATAATGGTGACTAACAATAACCAATAAAGATATCAAACAAACTGGTTACAATTACAGCTAAAGAAAGTCAAGCGGCATAAGTTCTCATCCTAGTGAGGAATGTCAGATCTGTAACATTTTTAGTTTCTTTTGCTTCCTACAACATCAGTAATGCACTCCTCATAAGTGCACTGCGAAAAAAGCATTGCCTTCCAGCTCCATCAGCTTACAGGTCAAGGGCTGTTCGCACAGCCTTGCTTTTAGAATCCCCCTTCACCTCTGGCTTGTACCAGTTTCTCATATCATTGGTTTCTAACAGTGCATGCAGAAGAATACCAAATACTCAAGCTAGTGTCTGTGTATTTGGTGCACTTGCAGTGAATATATCTAATACAACACTAAATTGTTCATATAAGGGAATAACGCATCCCAGCTATTCCTATCAAGAGAACTGCTGCAATGAATCAAATCTTCTATTCCTCATGTATCTATCTTCATCTACTGACCTGTTAGTGCTACAACACACATGTTGTCAGACACAAGGGTCCTTGGACTCTGCTAAAGAGCAGGTTTTTGTCTCCAACTCATATCAGAGTCCTATAAGAAGAAAGAATGTAGTGGAATGGCTCCAATTCACATGTTTGAGACTGTGAAACAACATGGTGTCTTCACTCTCATGCCTTTATTCATCCACCCTGTCCTTCAGCTCTATTAACTTAGAGCAAAACAACCATTGTCTCAATAGGTTTGAGATTTGGGTTAATTCATTTGACAGGTGTTTAAACGCCAGTCTATTTTGATGGCTGCTTAGATGTCACACCAAACTCAAGATTTCACTATATAAACTAGCAGGAACACAAGTTTTTGCTGTGTATCTAAAAAATGGCATAACTAAAACAGTGACATAGTTTTTAATCTCAACAGTTAGCCAATTAGAAAAGCCAAAAAGTCCAAAAACACTTGGAGCACATCATGAAGAAGAAACTCCAGCCGTATTTAGTTCACGGTGCTATTGGGGCGCACCCTGAATGGACCACAGCTTCTCTTTAGTTTAACCCCACCCCCCACCCCCAATGCTAAGGTTACCATAGGGTGACCTTAACCATTCCTTAGAAAAACCTTTGCAAAAATCGAAACGTTTTAGCCTATTCTTGAAGGTATAGAAGATGTGTGCTTTTTGAACATATATTGGCTGTAGGTTCCACAGGGAAGGGTCCCATAACTGGGACTTAGAACCTCTAGTAACCACAAGCAGACTTGCAATCTCAGAGAAAAGCAAAAATACAAATATGCGTACACAGATATGTACATGTATCGATATGATGGACAAGAGTTTTATTCGTATTGTATTTTTTATATCAAATTGGTAACTTGGTCTATGTTGAGTAAGAGTGAAAGCACATGAGAACTTGGATGAGGTTGTCTATTTGTTTCATTTGACCTGTGGACTAATGCGTTAGCCCAATTTCTGCTCTGAGTCAAGTAGTTTTGAATATCTCAACCCAAGTATCTGCTCTCTGGTGCCCCTTGCTAACCCTTGTGAGCACTTTCATGGGCCAGTCTAAGTACATATAAACCATGAAGCACAGGAAAGTTTGTGGCGGATGTGCCATGGTGGGCCTTCACACATCAGCTGCTAATGTCTGGAAACCAGATGCCACGGGCGACTTGCGGAGACCTTGCCACAGTGGGCCGCCTTGGCAGAATGTTAAAGACAAACAGTCTACTTTGCAGAGATTCAATTTCCCCTCCGAAGGGCACTCAGCATCAGAAAGGGAGAGGACACTCCACCTTCACCAGAGGAGAGCGAAAAACATGATCAGACTCATGGTGGGTGACCATCATCCTCAATTAGTTGGATATGAAGGGGAAGCTGAGAAAGAGAAGATTACGGCTAAGGAAAGATAGACGAGTAATTCTAGCCACAACTTCGTCTTTGTTCAAAGAGGTTCATAAATTTGACCACAATTATAATAAGCCAACCGATATAAGGATTATTAGTGAGCTTCAGCCAATCTACAGAACATGTCTCTTAGCTGGACTTTATGACCCATATAAAAAGTCTCTGGAATCCATAAAAATGACTAAGCACAATTTCTCTACTATGACAAATTTTGGTCATTTTCCTAAAGAAGCATCTAGTTCATTATTGTTCTTTTTACCCATGAAAGTAGAAAGAAAAATCTGCCACCTTTTCTGTGCATATCAACTCTTTTAAGGCTGTAGATTGAATTAAGATTAAACCTGTTATTTTAGGGCAGAAAAAGTCTCATCTTTTCTCTGTTTCTGAGTTTTTCATTGGGCAGCATGTGGCACTCTTGGACTGGTTTAGGCGTGGTCGGCTAGCCTGACATTAGGACATTCTCACAGTCTCAGCAAAGTGATGAATATGAAATCGGAACTTTATCCGTCCACTGGTTTACAGAGACACAAATTGCTCTGTATGCAAAAGAGAACAGAAAAAATTAAACAAAATAACAGCATAGAGGAATATGCTCTCAAAGCAATTAGTGAATTTTCAATTTTCAAGGACTTCTTTTTTGTCACTTTTAAAAATACAAGAGCACATTTGGCAGGTGAGCCACCCTCCACTGTCAAGTTTAAAAACCAGCTTCATGTGCTGTGTCAAAGTTACTTCTCTTTGAAGTATCGTTTTTGGTTTAAGCCTTTGTTTTTACATCCTTTTAGTCTTTTTTTGGTTCGAGTCAAAAATTAGGAGCTGCTTGGCACAAGTTAAGAAAATTCTGTTATAAATGTTTCTGCCCTATGCGGCCGTAAATCCAGCCTTTTTTGTTGTGCCAAGTAAAAGTATTTGACAGGAGAATTGTAAGTTAAATCGTACCAAAAAACAAAACAGAAAAAAAAAAACAGCATATTGCCTAGATGTCATAGCAAGGCCAGTTCAAATTGAATGAAATGGACTGGATATAACTGGATTCTAACTATACTGGCATTGAACTTCTTTTATTTGGACTTGAATCTGGATTATTGCCTTTAATAAGATTTGATGTGGAAAACTGTTGCTATAAAATTAATTGAATTTAACTTATCTATTCCACTGACCTTGCATTTTACTTTTTAACTTTCTCTGTGGACTTTCCCAGCACATTTAAACGGATGTAAAAATACTTCATTTAAACTTTTAACCTCTTCTTATAGTAAAAATTATGTCCTTGATGAATGAATTTCATAACGACAAAACCCAGAACAGACAGTGATTTATCTAGAAAAATGTAATGTATGTTTTTTTGCTGATGTATGGTAACACAAGTAGATAGAATAAATTGCTCAATATAAACTCATATTTCACAGGAAATTCATCGTGGGTTGATAGATGAAAACAATTTTCCAGAATGCATCGGTGGAAAAGCAAACTAAAATGTGCAGCATTGTGTGCAGATGTTTGAAACATGTATCGATACAGCAGAAACATCTGGTTCCATCATTCTGTCCAGATTAAGGCTCTTTTCTGTATCTGCCTGAAAGCACATAACAACACGTCATAATAAGCGTGCGGTTTCTCATTAAACTGTTCACATCTCGAAAAAGGTTCAACAAGGAGAGACCGTTCCATTCCACTGCACAGAGAAAATCAGGCTCTCTCTTAATAGCTGTGGGCAATTTCAGACCACACAAAATGACAAGGGAATCAATTTTCCTGGTTAGGTTATGGATGGATTTTCCTCCTCGCTCTTTTTGCAAGAAATAACTGTGATATATAATGTGAATTATTAAGAAATCCTCTGGAGTGTCTCACACTGAGGGATACGCCACGTTTTCTCATACCTAATGAACACAGTTATCATCATACTATCAGAGGAAGTTTTAGAAAATTTGCATTTGCTGATCTTGCTTTACATTTATTCATTTTTTTTAACCAAATGCTGGATGCATAAATTAATCTAACAACACTAATATTTGCCACGAATTTTAAATAGCGAAGTGATATCTTGCAAGCCTGTGTAAGAACGCACGGTTAACTTCGCTACGCTGGGTGATGAGACACAGCTGGATGCATGGATGGAGCCTGACCTCATGTGGAGGATTTGGCACAAAGCAGCTTTTAAGTGTGATTCATTCAGGACTTGTTCATTTACCTGATTACACCTCAAGGTTGGATTAACCTATGCAAAGCCACAGTAAATGAAGGATTCGGATCAAATAACAAACATTAGAATATGTAGAAATTTAACTGCAAAAGCATGCAACAAAGGTCCCTGCCATCTGATCTATAGGGGCATTTTTACACCATCATAAGAGAATGTCAACCCCCTTTCAAGAACTGATTTATCCAGGATCTTCCTATTCTATTAAGTGCTGGCAGCTCAAGTTAATCTGGAAAATGATCCTGCATGTCATTGTTTTCCCTCCAACAAAGCTAAAACTCATCCATTGCTGCTTTTCAGGACCTTCAGTTTATCAAGCCATTCCACCAGTTTGAGATTTGAAATCAAGAAAAAAGCTGAGATTCTCCTATTTTCTCCGGATAAAATTTCATCTTAAACAGTGTGAACCTGAAGTATTTTATATTTCATTTCATGAACTTTTAATCAAATTTGAAAAAGTGTTTTGGTTCTGGAAACACGGGCCTGAAATAAATTTATTTTTGAAGTAGACCTCTTGTAAATTCATCATGGACACTTTTTTAAAATTCGTTCGACGAGGGCTGCAGCCCTAAAGCCAGTTCACTGCCTGCACCCTCTTGTTACTCTATTTAACATGTTAAATAGACACGTGTCTCCCCAAAAAATGTAATGATGTTATTCTGGTTATTTCTTTTTCATCTCTTGCTTGGCGCATATAGCATCCCTTTTCCCCTGTTTTGAAATGTTTAATATTCTGACTGAAGATGTGATTTTGTCACAATGCATTCAGATGCAGAGTTCACAGAAACTGATGTCACCCCTGAACAAGAGGAATTTTTTTAACTTTCATGTAGATATCCATTAATTTCTGGAATTCCATATTTACAGTATATACGCATTTATCCAATGTCTATACAGCTCATTCGAGCTGACGTTGGTGAAGAGGCAGGGTACATCGCGGACAGGTTGCCAGTTCATCATAGGACCACACAGAGACAAACAATGAGACACACTCATATTCACTCCTAGAGGCAATTTATAGTGTTCAGTTAATCTAACATGCATGTTATTTGGTGGGAGTCAAAGTAGACAAACCACACAGAAAGGCCCCAGGTATATTTTTTATATATATATATATATATTGCCTCTAGAAGTGAATATGAGTGTGTCTCATTGTTTGTCTCTGTTTGGTCGATAGATAGATAGATAGATAGATAGATAGATAGATAGATAGATAGATAGATAGATAGATAGATAGATAGATAGATAGATAGATAGATAGATAGATAGATAGATAGATGAGTGATGAGTATTTCATGTTGGTGTTTTGAAAACATATGGAAGAATTTTTAAATCATAGTATTTATACCCAATATTTTCATATATCTTTATATATGACAGCGATAAGTGGACAGGTACACGGTTCGTGTTTGATGTAAATAGATGTATTATTTCCTCTGTGTCCGGACTTTCGGTAGGAGGGACTCCGTTGCCATGACAATGACGTCAATGTTGGTGTCGAGTAACCAAAGGTCAAAATAAAGACAAGTGAATGAAAACGGAAGGAAACTTAACAGGCTGCTCACAGTGAGACATAACAGGACCGAATCGGCCAAATGAAAGTTGGGGCTGGTTTCTTCCGTTGGATGTGGACGCTGTGTTGTCGGGGGGCTGCCGTTGCACTCACCGGCGAGGAAACGTCAGACAGCAGAAGGTTAGGGTCACCGACAAGCTAACCGCGGCTAGCTACGTCAGAGAGGCTAGCCGCAGCTTAGGTCGTCGGCTAGCAGGAGCTCGTGCTAACGGTTCCCATGTTATATTGTTTGCTTTGGCAGGGTGTCTAACAACCCAAAGTTACTTCAAGCTGCTCGCTAGCTGTAGCTCTCACCTTGCGGCCGCTGACGCTTGTTACCGAGAGCTAGCTTGATTTTTAAACGGGCTTTTTCAGTGTTGGAGTCACTGTGAGTGGGAACACAGGAGCTGGCCTCCTGTGAGTGCTTGTTTTCAAGCTGTTTAAGTGAACTTCTGCAACGTCCCAGCACCGTGCTACGCAGTAAGTTGACAACTAACCGCAACTGCACTGTAGTGCCGAATATAAAAGCTGCCTTGCAAGTTACTGGGACCAAGCAAGCTATGTTGTTAGTGTTTTTAAAACAGTAGAGTGGGTTCTGCACTGCTTTAAATATTTTTTATAGATTGACATGATTGACCTGCAATAGGGCGCATCTGATTTGTCATGGGTTTTGCCCTCCACTGCACATTTTGGTAGCATGTCTTTGAAAGTCACCCTCAGTGTCATTTCAACTCATCTGGTAAAGTTGTGCAGTATTGTGGAAATGTAAGTGTATCTTCTTCGGCCTCTTTTTTGACTAAGAAAGGTTAGAGACAGTTATGGTGTTAATTTCAAACATAATCTCCCGGGGCACTCCGTTTTCCGAGTAAAATGGCCTTTTCCCCAAAAGGGTTCTTGATTCCTGAATGCTGCGCGGTGTGTCAAACCAGGGACGCATCAGATAATGGCAAATTTGATTTTTTGGGACGGAAGGTCGTAGCTTGTTTAATACCCCCTCACTTTCTGCCGGTGAGCTTGACAGGCCTGAACTTAAAAGGAAAGCTACTTAGAGAGATTGTCCCACGTCGCTGAAGGAGCCACAGATCTCACGCAACATGGAGAGGAAGGACGTTCTCACGTGCTCGCACCAAGGATAAACGAGCCGCTTTAGCTGGAAACTGTCGGTGTGCACTCCCCCACGAGCATCGCCACGCCGCACCAACCGGGCCCCGGCAGCTGTGCGCGCAGCTGCATGCTGGCCACCCGTAAATGGGAAAATGGAGCGAGGAAGTGGATGGCAGAGGTCAAATCTGGGCTGGGAATTTGGGAGGGGACACGGCCTTTCCCTGGAGGATTTCCTCAATGGACCGTCTCCTGTCAGTACATAGGAAGATTATTTAAAGTTACATCAGAGGGCGGGTTGTCTTGTGTTTCTGGAATTCCTACTCGCTCCATGGCTGATTGCAGAGTTAAATGATCGGCGTAGTCCCTCTGGAGCATTCTTACAAGGAGGATGAGAGGAAACAGCATTCACAGAAGAAATTATAGCCTTACAAGCTCAATGACTGAGGATTTTTTAAAATGTAATATCAGAGAGGGGCTTAAATATTATAAAGTCCTCTTATTTGTTTTGGGTACTGTGCACTCTTTCCCAGGCTGTGCACGTGACTGAGGTTATGAATGAGTAGTTTGGGGCTGTAAACATCCCCGACTGGAAGCTGTCTATCCACAGAGCTTCCAGTCTGATGTTTGCGGCTGCCGACTGCCTCGTGCTCCAAAGAACTAGCAAAATATAGAGGGTGAGGGGGGGCATTGTTTTGTTTTCTCCTCCTCCTGACCATATTTGTGCAATTTTCCTGTACATTAGGTTCTGGATTCTCCCTTTTTAGAACCACACCATTCTGTGCTGGTGGGCTGTTTCTTCCAGAACACCTGTTCCGACTCAGCTCATGTAAACATCCTACACTCAGCTGGAGTCTGGGCTGAGAGAAGGCTGTTTACTTGCGCTGGTCTGGACTATCGCTTGGACACTAAGACAGCGGGGAGCTGGCATTGTCATCGGAGGTGGGGGTCTAACATGATTTTGGTGTGTGGAGATGTTCATCCCCATGGCAATATTCACTTTTGGTTCAGCACCCCTGTGGGGTTTTTCTTCCAATTCGTACTTGCTTTAGTTTCCAGAGAACGGTGCGAGTAAAGTTTTTCTTTCTGAATCCATCCTTAAACTCAGGGCTGTCTCTCCACAGGTGAAATGCATTTTGCTTGAATCGCATACCAGTTCAAACACACACCGTGTCAGAAGCAACATGAGATCAGTGGACATGTGGAAGTACGGAGGGCCTCCGTTTTTCAACTTTTTAATCCCAGTTTACGTGCTGCACAGGTGTGGTTGCACACAACTGTGCAGCACGTGAACACAAACGAGTGCGTTTTGTGGGTTGGCGGCGCTGCCCGCGTCTCCAGGGCCCCCGCCAGGGCCCACAGGACAGGGAGCACAGCCCCCCCACGCTGTCACACTGCTCCTCACTGCCCTGTTGTCTTTGTGATTGGGTTGTGATGCCACTGATGTTTTTTTGTTTTTTTTTCTCCCTCAAGCAAAACGCAGCAATTTTTACTTTAAGAAAGCCTTTCCCAAAGTCAGAGGCTCACTGCTGGGCTCTCACTGTACGCCGCCTGCTTATCCCATTGTATAGAAACCATCTTATATCAAAGAAAGATCCTGCCTGGATGAGGGAGTTTACCGCTTACGAAGGGCAGAGTTTTTTACTTGTGACATCAGGGCGTTGTTTGGGGAAGTCACTTCTGTGACTGTATTATCTAGTTTGTTAGGCAAAGTACATTTCAGAATCAGAAATACTTTAATAATCCCAGAGGGAAATTATTTTTGTTACTGGCTCCATAAATAAAACAGCGGCATATACATGTGTGTATATATATATATATATATATATATATATATACACATAGACCTCACCTGGGATTTACTCCTTTGTCTAAAGGAACAGATCCATCAGAACATTTCCTTTTTTCTCAAATAGTTGAATGCAAATAGAAGACGACGTGCCACTGTAGAGCCGCCCTCTGTTCCATCCTAAACGTGACGACTAAGGTCACTGCTCAAAGAGCAGAGGCAGAACAAGCTGCACTTCGGCTGCGTCAGGCTTTTCATTTTCCTGTTTTCATGTCGACCTTTTACCTAGACCTCTATAAATAGCAGCCCTGGTGCATACAAGTCTTACCGGAGCAGCGTATTTTCTGGTTTTACCTATTAATCGGCAAAAGTAGATGGCTCGGTGGGCAGAGGAGATCAAACGATCTCTGCTTCTAACTTCACTGCACCACCAAATTTATGAGAGCAGTTTAAGGCAGTGTAGGGACAAACATAGAAGATGCATATGTTCTGTGTGCATGTAACTGATATGAAAACTGAATAAAAGTCTCATGGAAAAGTTGAACTAGAAGTGTATTTTCTTGACTTTTTGTACTATCCTAGGCACTTTTGAGCAACACGTCATCTCTCACAGGGATTTAAGATGCATATAATTACCAATGGATTGATGGCTGTTAAGATGAGCTGAGGAAAATGAAGCTGGGTAACCCCTCACACATTTCTCCTCAGCTGGTACTGCATTCCGACCACTAGATGCCAGACTTGTGCTTTTATTCCACTGCAAGAAGGGACAATGAGCCACTGTCAAAAGTTACCCTTGTCTTTGTTTGCAGCACTAGCTTTGCTTTTTCTTAGATCAAAGCCAAGGACAAAAAGAAAAAAATCTGTGCACAGCTGTGGACATGGGCCAAATGGGTCACGTGACCCATGGAGGACGTGGAGTGTCACGCGTGCGGCGAGCACGGCAATGAGATGGATCCAAATGCAGACGCACCAATTACTGAAGGTAGGATGTTGAGATGGATCAAACGTTGATTTATAGATAAAACTGACCTATAGAAACCTAAAAACAAAGCTTGAGACGACAAAAATGATAAGGATGAAGAAAAGCGAGGGACAATAACTACAGAGGAACAAACCAGGGTTAAAGAAGTGGTGTCAAGTTCATTTCTCCTTGGAGATCAATAAAGTATTCAATCAATCAACGACAAGGATCTGACAGGAACTAGTGCCACCTTTCCACCAGAACCCACTCGGCATGGCACAGCCCTGCTCTGTATTTTTCCCAATTGGGGCTGGCCCTACTGAGCAGTTAAACCTGGCACAACAGCTAGCACATATTCGGAGGGTGGTTTTGTCGGGGCTGAGTAGGGCTGATGGCAGACTTCTGGGCGCTGACCGGCCGCGGAGTCACATGATTAGATAGCAGCTCCCGCAGGTGAACACCGCCAACAAAAAAATAGACGTCCGATTTCCTCATTCTTGTGATCATAAAGGATGCAAACGCCTTTTGCATGAACCAACACCCAGATTTACAAGTTGTATAGCTTTTGATGTCCTTCGTCGTCGTCTGGTGGTTGTGTCGCACCTAAGAGGCGTCAACGAATGAAGGCCGACCAAGAACAGGGGTACAAAAGAATGATCATCTAAGACCAAAGTCCAGAAAAAATCCAGAACTCTCAGCACTGGGCTGAAGAAGCCTCTGAGGGAACACACTGCCATCAGACCTAAACGTTTTCGAGATTGTTGGGCCTCTGGCTCAGATGTGGTTAAATTATTCCCTAAAGACTCACATTTGATACAATTCATTTTGTCTGCCTGTCTGAGACAGCCTTGCAGTTTCCAAAGATTTTCCTCCTCCTTTTCACAAAACCCTTCTTCTAGCTAATATTACCCATCACACAATTCTTAGCTTTACCATTTATTTATCTAATTCTGAGAGTCACTTGGATTCTCCACATAGTCTCTGGATTTCAAACACATTTTTAAAAAAATATTAATAGATGTCATCTGTAAATTTATGTCTCCTACAAAGGGACCATTTCATTGAAGATTTGTGAACTAGGAATTGTTACAAGCCTGTTTTTATTTCATAGTAATCCATAATTAAGGTTAGAGGCATTGAACCTGTTTAGCAGAGATAAAGGCATGCTTGTTGATTTTTTAATTTTTTTTTTTATTAAGGCAGCTTTTTACTTTAAATAACGAGACATGCAGAGAGGAGACAAATATCAGAAAAGTTCACAACAAGGTAACAGAACAACAGTTTAGAGAGTGATTTGAAGCTATTTAAACGTGTATGCAAAATGAATCATCTGCACATTGTCCTCTCGCTTCTGCCTACAAAGAAAATTGCACTGAAAAAAACATGTAATATACGTTTTAAAAGGTCTGACAAGTTTCACCCTGTATGGAGTGAAGCCAGCCAAACAATGGTGAAGCGTACTGTTTAATCTTGTACAGCTGTTTGTTTCTGCACACAAATCCCTCATGAAACACCGTAAGAGCTCTTACAAATAAAGTTTTATCCATGAAATAATCCAAAAGATGTTAAAGTAATTTAAACATTAGCATAGAAAATAAACAGCAAAACACACATAACTCCATAGAAAACATATTTTTGTAACATAACTTTTCCCCACTTTTATCCAGGTGCTTAATAAATGTGTGGTTAAATCTTTAAAGTTGTGAAATATTTTTTCTATCCTTTACAGACCCACATAACAGCTCTGAACAAAGTTAGCTGTTTTTTCCGTTAGACTTATATCTGGCCCGGGAGCACAAAAATAAAAGCATTTAACAATAAAAACGGAATCATCCAAATAAAAGCATACGAGCTGCCATAATGTCACAAAAACCCCTTTTTTAAGCGTTCCAACCAATCATGAGTGAATAATGTAAGAGCATACAATTGACAAAATCACGAGTGATTTTAACTGAACTTGACCCTTCTTATGTGAGAAAACACGTAAAGTAAGTTGGAACACAGGTGGAACCTATGTTTACACTGCATTAAATAACATGATGTGATGATATTTTAAATGGAAATCTGGTTTTAGTCAGCCTCTAAGAACAAAACTAGTTTATGGACTGGGCGTTCTACTTCAGACATCTTGCTGAGACGCTCTCCTCTTTTGCCAAGATTCCGGTCACTGTGGCAGATCTTAACCCTCCTTATGAGACCATCTTTGCCAACAGTGGTCCCCATAACTCGTCCCTATCTCCACTCATTTCAGTTAACGTCATCTCCTTTCGTCATCTCGTCTCCAATTTGTAGATTCCTTCTGGGAGTGTGCCACTTCTCCCCCTTGTTCCCACCGTCTTCAACTAACTCGGCATCCCCCCTTTCAATGACTTCTTCCATAAACCTGATGTATTTCTCCTTATAATTTTCATCCTGTTGAGCTTTCCTTTTGAGATGGTTATGACGTATTGCGACTGAGTGCTTGTTGTCAGGTAAGGAAGGTTTGGTTTTGAAGGGCAGAGGCATTTCGTAGTGGCCGTGTATATTTTTTCGTATGCCTTCTTTTACCTTGTTTAGGAATGTGTTGTCATCCTGCGATGCTGTTTTACCATCTTCCCTGCCATCTTTGAAGTCAGATTCCAGGATGCGGATCACATCAGCAGGGGTTGCTGGAGGCAGCTTCTTAACTGTGATTCTGTGATACAGATGACTTGTGCTCGGGAATCACAGCCTTGTGATGAGCGTCCCACGATGCTCCATCCTAAGTCAGTTCGTACAGCATAGGGTTCTTCATTACCCCCGGCAATGAGCTGCCTTGGAGCCATGGCTCTGGAGCTGCTGTAGCCGATGAGAAGCCCTGCTGCACAGTCCTTCAGCGGTTGGGTTTCATCTACTATTTCTGTAAGATGACTCAATTTTTTAGGCTTCTCTCAAGTAGGGATGTGAGTGTGATTTATTGGTATAAAGTCCTTTGTGCTGACTACTGGAAGATTGACTCGAATAGCAGAACTGTATCACTTACAAGAAGGCCAGAAACACTCTCACTTCTGATGACCGTCTCCTTTCCACTCATGGTTGTCAGCTTTAACTTCACAGGGCGCTTGTCAGCATCAAGACCATCGCTTACTCTTTGGTTGATGAAAGTAGTGTCAGTTTGGGTATCGAGAAGAGCACAGACGAGTTTCTCAACAATCTGGTTATTCTTGGATGAAACCCACACTGGTATCACCATCGATGTGTTGGATGAGCCTTCTGATGCTACACTGAGTGAGATTCTGCAGGACTTTGGCTTATCCTTGCCTCAGAGGAAGAGGATTGCACGCAATGAGAGAGGGAAATTCTTGCTTCTGGTTTAGGCATGAAACCAATTTCCAGCTCAAAACCATTTGGAAAACAAAATCAGACAAAACTGGAAAAATGCAAATGTTGTAGGTGTGGGTGTGAGGTCTAACTCCCAGAATAAATAGGCTGTAGCTCCCAGAATAAATAGTAATAAAGTTCATTATGCGAATTGCAAATTAACTTCGTAAAAGGTTTATGCAAGAAAACGCAGTACAGGAAGAAAACAGCCTCGTGAGATGAAGAGACTTTCTCATGGTAAACAATGCAGTGCCAGGTGTGCTAGCTCTGCAAAAGGGACCACAGCACTGAGCGTTGTGTGCACTGCACAAGGTTTACCTGTCGCAAATGTAGGAAGGACTCACCTTGGGTTTGTGGAAACTGCTAAATGGGACAATTCTAGGCTGACATAGCTGGACATACTGTAGCCTATATTTGCATCAGCACACATAATGACAATGGGTGTATATTATTTGACATCTTTAGGCTTCATACGTAGCTTTTTCTTGTGTGAAATAAATGTTACTCCATTACTGAAGTCATACTGTTTGTAATTTTCTAAGCTGAATTGTTGAATGACATCAAAAGGTGAGATAAGACAAAATACAATTAGTCTCTAAGTTGTTCTTTCCTTCATATAGTGAGCTTTGCTATATAAATTAGTCTGTTAGTGAATGGACAATATAAATAGGCTCTGCCTTGCCTTGTTGGAAAAGCCTGGTTATCACCTTCTCTCAGCTCAGGAACTATGACCTGTATGATATCTGGTTGTTCAATAGGTTTGCCTAAATAAAATATTTAGATATGACTTATCAATATATTCCTGCAAAAGGTCTGATGTTGTTTGTTTCAGCCTTTATCCCATCTCATGTACAGGGGCTGGTCATATCACAGATTATTTGCATTACAAAAGGGACAGTTAACAAGGTAGAGTGACTACACAAACTTGAAGAGGGGACTTGAAGTGATAATCTTTCTAACCTGCCTTCTACATCCACTTTTATCCAACTTCTTCCCTCCCATTTTTTACAGCTGCTCCACCAAAGCCCAACTTCAATATTGTTTTTAATGCCTTCCTAATGGCACTTCATCGTAGAATTATGAAATTAAGATTTTTGTGTTAATTTGTATGCAGTCAATGGAATAGACACATTACTGTTCAACATGCCAGATAACAGGATATAGCATGTTTTGAACTTAGCAACTGTTCACCCGATTCTTTAGTTGGAAACCTGAGAATAAACCAGAGTTGATCAAAATATAAAAAATGACATTTATTGGGTCACAGGAAAAGTATTTCAGCGCTGGGCTCTTCACAGACGAAAGCTCTCTCAGGCTCTCAGTCGACCAAGAGCCCCGAACTCCGTGTGTGATGGGTATTTGTCTCCTAAGCTGGGCCCACCCCTCAAAGGAGGACTGGACACAACCAAGTGCTTATTGGCCAGTTACTTCTGACCTGGACATGCCGGGTCGTAATTCATGTAGATTACATTGGAATGTGGTAACAATGTGTGTGTGTGTTGACCTAAAGACATATATCTAATGCAACAGAAAAAGAAAAGGAGAGAAAAGGAAAAGAGAGAGTCTGTGGGCACGGCCAGAGACTTCAACACAAAATATGGTTATAAAAGAAAATGAAACAAACAGTCATTTATATAGATCAGGTGATAGCTGTTATATTCGTGTTTGATAATGACCAGGCTTCTTGGATTGCTCAAACACTTTTATTAAAGTTTCCTCATGCGTCTGCTCACACAGGTATCTTACAGGTGTGTCACCAAAGACCAGCCCCTTCTCTTGTCCTGTTCTTTACCTTTATGCATTCACATGAACTCATGATTGCCACCTAGTGGACATGAGCATAATTCAATCATCACATCCTCCTTTCTTTAAAGTAAGAATATTACAAAAGAATCCTATCAAATATACATTGTATGAGACAGAAAAACATGAATTACAAATTACAGACATTTCAACTTATACATTTCAACTTCTCCTCCCTTTTTTCTCTTTTTTTTTTTTTTTCTCTCATAAATTCAGTCTATCTGTTTTTTTCACCACTCTGGTAGATCTTCTTAACACAGGCGGATCGTTACTAATACTGTCCATGTCACAATGTGGTGTAGATGTAGGAATAATCTGAGAATCCTTTGACGCTTCACCCGACTCATCAACAGACTCTAATGGAATTTTCAACAAACTGCGACGATTTCGTCTCAAAACTTGTCCATCTTCAGTTTTCACTTCAAATGAACGTGGAGCTACTTCCTGCAGAATAGTTGCCTTAGTATTCCATCCCGCATCATCTTGAATCCTAACTGGGTCCTTAAATGCCAACGGGGGTAGAATCTTAGCTGATCTGTCATAATATGACTCTTGTTGTACTTTCTGCTTTCGTAACCTGTACTCCAACTTTGATGATTTCTTTGCACCTTGTTCATTACTGTCATAACTTGGCAAAGTTGTACGAATCTTCAGATTCATCAAAAGTTCAGCAGGTGAAAATCCACATTGCAATGGTGAAGATCTGTAGCTTAATAAAGCTAAATATGGATCAGAGTTACTATCTGCAGCTTTCTTCAAAAGTTGCTTAAGAATATGAACCCCTTTCTCCGCTTTCCCATTCGACTGTGCATAATGTGGACTTGATGTAACATGCTTAAAATCATACTGTTCTGCAAACTTTTGCCATTCTCTGCTACTAAAACATGGTCCATTGTCACTTACCACAATATGTGGAATGCCATGCCTTGCAAAGACTGATTTAGCATGTGTTATGACACAATTTGACGACATATGAGGTAACAGAGCCATCTCAGGATAATTTGAAAAGTAATCAATGATCACTAAATAATCTTTACCCTTAAAATGAAACAAATCCATTCCCACTTTCATCCATGGTGATGTAGGAATGTCAGTTATAATCATAGGTTCTTTGCTCTGTTTGTTCCTAAATGTCTGACACGTCTCACATTTGTTTATTAACACTTCAATGTCCTTATTTAGTCCAGGCCAAAAAACGGACTCCCTAGCTCTTCTTTTACATTTTTCAATGCCTAAATGACCCTCATGAATCCGCTGTAGAATGTCCTGTCGTAACACTTGTGGAATCACAATTCTGTTGGTTTTCAATAACAGTCCATTCACAATACTTAAGTCAGATTTAACACTGAAAAACTGTGAACATGAGCCTATTGACCATCCTTCATCCATATTCTGTATGACCAACTGCAGCTCTGTGTCTTTAGCTGTTGCCTCAACTATTTCCTGTAGCTTTCCATCTGACACAGGCAACACAGTGGACACCAAATTCACATGACACTGAATCTCCTCTTCAGTCGAACTCACACTACTGTCTGTAGGGGCTCTAGACAGAGCATCAGCAAGAATCAGATGTTTCCCTGGAGTGTAGATCAATGTAAAGTCATACCTCTGCATCTTCATCATAAGTCTCTGAATCCTTGGTGACATCTCGTTCAGATTTTTCTTTATGATGGCAACCAAGGGTCGGTGATCTGTTTCAACTACTAAAGATGGCAGACCATACACATAGTTATGAAACCGTTCTAGTCCATAAGCCAGCCCTAAGCATTCTTTCTCTATCTGAGCATATCTACATTCAGCTTTGGTCATGGCTCTGGACGCATAAGCCACTGGCTTCCATTGTTCATTTTCAGCTTGAAGAAGAACTGCTCTAAGCCCATCTTTTGAAGCATCTGTGGACAGTTTTATTCTTTTAGTTGGATCGTAGAAGGTGAGCACTGGTTCAGTAGTCGGATATTTTTTTAATTCCTTCCACTCTTGTTCATGAACGTCTGTCCACTGAAATTGACTATCATTATTCAGGAGTTTACGAATGTTTGTCAACTTTGCACTCATATTGGGAATGAATTTTACTATCAAATTAATCACCCCCATGATGCGTAGAACACCCGTTTTATCGACAGGCGGTGGCATCTGCAGGATAGCTTTTATTTTATCTTCATCTGGTTGAACACCTTGGGCAGATAGTTTGTCTCCGAGAAACTTAATTTCTTTGACGCCAAACTCACATTTATTTTTATTAAGCTTCAACCCATTTTTCTGTATGCGCTCCATGACGCGTCTCAATCTGTCATTGTGTTTTTGAACTGTTGATCCCCAAATAATGATGTCATCAATATAAACTCTCACTCCTTCCAAGCCTTCTATGATCCGCTCCATCACTCTGTGGAATATTTCTGGTGCCGATTTTATCCCAAAAGGAAGTCTTAGAAAACAGTATCTTCCAAAAGGTGTGTTAAAGGTACAATACTTGGTACTGTTTTCATCCAGCTTTACTTGCCAGAACCCTTGTGCTGCATCCAACTCGGTAAAATATCTTGCTCCAGCCATCTCACTGATTATTTCTTCTCGAGTGGGTATTTGATAATGTTCTCTCCTGATGTTCTCATTTAGATCTTTTGGATCCATGCATATTCTTAATTCTCCATTCTTCTTCTTTGTAATCACTATAGAATTTACCCAATCTGTGGGCTCTTCCACTTTCTGAATGACTCCCAACCTGGTCATTCTATCCAACTCATATTTCAACCCCTCTCGCAATGGTGCTGGAATGCGACGTGTAGCATGCACAACAGGTTGAGCACCCTCTCTCAGCTGAATCTTGTATGTGCAAGGTACAGCACCTAATCCTTGAAAAATATCCTCATAATCCTGAAGCATTACATCCACAGGGTTATTAAATTCATCCAATTTAGTGTTTATCTGATATACTCTTTTCACCAGTCCAAGTTCTTCACATGATTTATCACCTAAAAGTGACTCACGACCTTCTTTTACAACTGAGAAGAACACAAAATGTTTTGCTCCTTTAACTGTCACATTCAGCTGACATGTGCCAATGCACTCAATTGATTGTCCATTATAATCTCTCGCATTTCTTTAATATCAGACATGCTAATGAGATTCGCCTTAGCACCTGTGTCCAATCTGAACTGAACTGTGGCTCCATTTATTAACAAAGGAATTGTCCATTTATCATCGCTGTTCACACACTGCACTTTTTCTGACTCATTTTCACAGTTCACAACACCAATAAAGAATGTGTCACTTAAGTCAGTTTCATCCACTAAGTTTACACGATTCCTCTTCTCTTCTTTCGTTTTCATAAAGCATTGCTTTGCAAAATGATTCTTTCCACGGCAATTGAAACACTGCTTACCATACGCAGGACATTGTCTCACTTGATGCCGTGATCCACAGCGCTCACAGTTGATAATGGCTTCCTCCTGCAGTTTCCTCCGCTGTGCATCGCGGTTTCTCTGGCTGGACACAACTCCTACTGTCGCTGCTCCGTCACCGAACTGTGAAGTAATTCCCGTTGAAAGTTCCGCAAATGTCTTCACTTGCTGCAGAGAAAGTTCGCTCGCCCGACACATCTTTACAGCTGTTTCCAGGGTCAATTCGACTTCTCTCAGCAGTCTCTCTCTGAGCCTCCCATCACGTACACCAAAGACGATCTGATCTCTGATCATCGAGTCCTTCAGCAAGCCAAAATTGCATGACTGAGCTTTTACTTTCAGATCTGTCAGAAAGTTATCGAAGGGTTCATGCTGAGACTGCCTTTGGGAACAGAACACGTATCTCTCATAGCATTCATTCTTCTTAGGTGAACAGTGAGCATCAAAATTACTTAGCACAACATCCAACTTTTCTTTGTCTTCTGGTTCATCAAATACAAATGTGTTGTAGACCTCCAAAGCCTGCGCTCCCGCTATGGTCAGCAACATCGCTACTTTTCTTGAGTCCGGCTTTGTATCCAAACCCATTGCGGCGACATACAGTTGAAAGCGTTGTTTGAAGGCACGCCAATGCTCATCTACGTTTCCCGTCAGCTTCAAGCTCTCCGGCAGTTTAAGCTCCATGGTCGGCCTTTCAGTTCACTCCTGACACCATGTTATATTCGTGTTTGATAATGACCAGGCTTCTTGGATTGCTCAAACACTTTTATTAAAGTTTCCTCATGCGTCTGCTCACACAGGTATCTTACAGGTGTGTCACCCAAGACAAGCCCCTTCTCTTGTCCTGTTCTTTACCTTTATGCATTCACATGAACTCATGATTGCCACCTAGTGGACATGAGCATAATTCAATCATCACAATAGCATACAATGCTAAAGTGAGTAATTATAGCCAAATTCTAACACAACGATCATTAACTAAAAGCTAATTAGGGGGGCCACTGCCAGCGGCAAGGCCCACCTATTACTCTTCGCCATATTTATTCCTTGGCTTATTGGGGGGCCACTGCCAGCGGCAAGGCCCACTTATTACTATCCAAAATAATTATTCCGCGACTTATTATCGTTCTCCCGTTTCCGCGCACCACTACTACTCCCGCACGGTTCGACGGATCGGGCCCAAAGTCGGAACGCACGTCCGGACCTACCTAGCCATGCGTGCATGTTCAAAATTTTCTCAACGGAGCGGGCGTTTTCGAGTAAACGGCGAAAAAGTGGCAAGCGTTTTCCCATAGGAATGTATAGGGGCCGATGAAAAACGGGCCCAAAAAAAGCCCAGAGATGAGGCCCGTCAGACGATCCCCAGAACCAGAACCAGAATCGGGCTCTGACTAAAGCCCTCAGCAATGTATTACTTAAATCTTTCTAAGCAGGCTTCGCCCACCTGGAACTTGAACCAACCGCTCTGCGGTGGGCCTCTGCTGAGCTGTGGAGCTGTGGACCTGCCTAGTTTTGGTTCCAGGCGGGCGAAACCCGCTTAGAAAGATTTAAATAATATAATGCTTCTGGTAAAAGGCGGGCAAAGCCCGCTCGGAATTCTAAAAAAACAACAACATTATTTTTTGTTACTAGGCGGGCGAAGCCCGCTTAGATGGTTTTAGAGCCCGGTTCTGGTTCTGGGGATCGGACCCAACCGGGTCGGAACCGGACCGGGGCCGGACCCAGCCATGTCATACCTCGTTGCGTAGGTCTTTTTCTCAGCTTTCAGCCAATGTGACCCCCGACCTGCCCACCCCATCCGTATTCGGTCAGCATGCCCCAGAGCTCTGCCAGGTCCCTCCGTCACTGCGTCTCTCCCTCAGGCCCTCTCATAGGCGCGAGCCCACATTACAGAGAGCCCAAATATCGATTGGCCGACCTGCCCCGGGTTCCTGGACGGGCAGTGGGTGGCCCCCTCCAAAATTTCTTCAGAAATTTTCTAGTTAGGGGGGCCACTGCCGGCAGAGAGCCCACCTATTAGTATCCAAAATACTTATTCCGCTCTTTATTATTCCGTCCGAATTTCGGTGCGTAACTTGCCGCGCACGGTTCCGCGGATCGGGCCCAAAACCGGCACGCGCGTCCGACCCGACCACGGGATGGATGCGTAATATTTAAAAACTTTCTCAAAGGACCATGCGTTTTCGAATGAACGCCAAAAAAAACAAAAAATGCTGACTTGACATTTGCCATAGGAAATGCATTGAAGACGCCAACAAACGGGCCCAAAACATGCGATGAGGCCCTAATAGGCCTCATCGCTCGGCCCCACAACGTCCGAGAGACTTCGTTCGAACATTGAACCGGTCGAGAAAGACGGGCCTCCGCCATATCGGAGCCACGTGGCCAGATCTCGCACCATTTGCCCGCAATCGCTGTTGACGTTTTAGTGAAAATTAGGAGGTCAGAGAATTTTCCCCACACTCTAGCTCAGCTCGTTAAGGTCTCTGAGAGCCCTGTGGGGACGTTCACCGAAAAAAAGTCAAACCGTGGCCTCTCGCGACCAAACCATGGGGCCGAGCTGCGCCAAAATGGCCTCGAAACGTAGCCACGGGCGTCCTCTTTCGGCCTATGTGCCCGCTTTGGCCCTCGGATTACGGTTTTCCGGCAATCGGGCCTAGATTCCAGACTTTTACGACCCTCTCCAATAGGATTTTAATGGAAGAAAGGAGAAAATGTTTTTCACCGGAGCCAAAACGGCCCTCATTTTGAAATTGCCCAAAAAAAATAACCGCTGGGAGCAGCCGAAAATAGAATACACTAGTTTCGACTTGAAACCCTCTAGGTGCTCACGGTCCAAACATTTTTTAGTTTTGTGAAATAGTTTTCGAACAGCGGGCAGTATGTAACCCAGGTGTTACGGAGAGTGTGTTTTTTGTTAAAAAGGAACGTATTCTGTTAAAACATCAAGGTTAAAAAAGTTTAAAATATCATAAGTCATAACTTCTATATGATACAGTTTGTTTATTTTCATGTGCTATGCAGTTAAATATACTATACCTGTATTTCATTTAAAAGAGCAAGAAACGGGTCGAAACTGTTGTAGGTGTGCTGTGTAAGCCTGTGTGTATGAGTTACAGCTGTCATTTATGCCAGAGGGATATTTCATTGGTTGGAAATACACGGAAGAACTGGGGAGAGGGTGGAGTTAAGGACGCAGGAGACGGAAAGGGGGAGACTCCATTTTTTCCTCGGCGTGGGCAGTCCTGTTCGTCTCGGCTAGGTGAGGATAAACAGATGTAGTAAACGACTCAGTTTGTTCGGAGGGGATAAAACGGTTCCGGAGAGCCACTGCATTTGCTGTCTGCTCTGCGGGGTGTTGTGCATGGAGTGTTAGTTCGGACTTTACATGTTCGCCGAGTGGATAAGCCTCAACACAGCGCGGGGCAGGCCCCGAAAAGTTAGCTACTTCCAGATGCTGCTCGTAGCTACTCAGGTTAGCGCCCTGGTTTCCGGACAGCCAGTGGTTCCCCTGACGTAGCCGGCGTGGGAGCAACGCGGCCTGGATAGCGACCTGGTGGCCAGGAAAGCCAGAGGCTCCTCCAGCGACAAGGGAGGGACTTCCCCAGCCATCCAGTCGGACAATTTGTGCGGCTCAGACACAGTTTTTTTTTGTTTCACTGGAAGAATGGGACTACGGTACGGTGAGTAAAAAGACAGTTGGACAAGGACTATTTTGACAGTTAACAGGCCGGCAACGATTTATTTTGGGGTATTTTCTTTTATGTGCCGGCTATTTTGTTTAGTACCTGCGCAGGTGTTTTGAAGCTTTTGTTTTAGTGTGGCCACATGAGGTTCGGTCATTTTCAGACGTGATATGCCCTAGTAGTCCGTGGGCCAGAATCTGTACGACGTCTCCTTAAGCAATTCCGTTTGAACTTTTAGGGGGCAACTTTCTTTCACTTGGATAAGTTGCTAGAGACTACAGTGATCTTAAAACGCCAATGTTCCCACCCTTTCACTTGCACATTAATAAGTTATAGTCCATTAAAAATATAATTTGTTCCGCCGTAATCTAAGAAATCGCGAGATCCGAGTTTTTTTTATCAGCCAATCAAATGGCTGAATCTCAGCGTGAGAGCTCGGTTATTTAAATATGGCAGCGCCCGTGAAATGTTTTTTGCACTTGTTTCAATACGAAGAACGTCCAATTATTTCATTTTCTGGTGCCAGTTGGCGGCGATTTATTGAAAGTTGCAAGTCCTGGATAGACCTGGATGGCAGGAAGAAACAAATAGCCGAAACTTTCTCTCAGTACACAGTTGAGTCGCCGGGACCCGCTGAGCTGGGAACCATAGGAAGTACTACTGCTCGAAGTACACGGACAAAACCAAAATTGGGAGAGCAAGTAAACGTGTTGTACGTGAGCAAACCCAAAGCAATCTTTGCTGTCATCGTGAAAGAAGCTGATGCCAGACTTCTACTTCATGCAAAGCATGCTTATTTGGAATATAAAGATATTGTTATCTAGAGCCCAGACACTGATGTCCTGGTCTTGGATTTGGGTTCTGTGCATTGTTTTGAGAGTACTATCTATTTTAAGACAGGGACTGGCAACAAAACTCGTATTGTTAATATTTCTCATCTAGCAAGTCTTCATGGTCCAAGGAAAGGTCTAGCTTTTGTTGGTCTTCGTGCTTTTACTGGATGTGACATGTTAAGTGCCTTTTAAAGGGAAAGGAAAAGTTAAAGCCTTAAGGCTGATGCTTGAATCAGAGCCAGCTGTTAATTGCTTTCAAATTCTTGGGAAAACGTGGGATGTTGATGATAAATTGTTAATTCAGCTTGAAGAATTTTTCTGTCACTTTTATGGACAGAAAAACTGGGTTAATGATGCCAGATTTAAAATGTTCTCTTCTCTGTAAATCAGATAAATCTTTTCCACCAAATGATGTTCGTCTTTGACAACATTCTAAGCAAGCTCCATACCAGCTAGCAATTTTTTGGACCAGTTTATTAACGCCCCTAACCCAGAAGGCCATGTCTGGTCCTTTGAAGATGGAGTACTCTCCTATTGTTGGATGGTAAATCCTCCAGCTCCATCGGATGTCACAATGGACATGTCTTGCAAGTGCAAGACAAATGCATGTACTACACAAATCTGTCCATGCAAAAGGGGTCATTTGCCGTGTAGTGACCTCTGCCAATGTGTTCACTGTGCAAACTGTCCTGCTATGATTGAAAATGAGAATGATGTGGAAGGGATATACTCAAATGATAATGAGGACTTGGATGACTCAGATGATGAGTTGTGATGTTTTTCATATATGTTGTAAGTTTTTTATGAAAATATAAAAGATATAAATATGAGAGGTCTGGATTTAAACAATATGATGTAAATATGATATGTTTGGATTTAAATAGTATGATGTCGCAAGGAAAGGTTAAGATAGAAATAATATAACTGTAAATATGAGATGTTCAGATTTTTATATTGGACATAAATATGGATCCTTAGTTTTTATTGACAGTGAAAATGATATATTATTCCATTTTTTATACCAAGGTTTACTTGTGATAGTAGTTGTTTTTCTCTCATTAAGGTAATAAATGCAATATGATGGAAAGTGAAGTGTCAGTTTTTCAATAATTAGATTAGTAAGAAATTATTTGGACCAAAAACAATGGTTTTACATATTAAATTATTGTTTTTTGTCTTGCTATGGCTGTATAAAGTGGAAAATATGTAGTATTCAGGTTCAGTGGCCCTCTGGCAGCGAAAATCGAAACTAAAGGTCTAAATTGCATTTCCATGTTGATTCCATCAGTATTTGCATAAAAGAAACTCTGATCCCTTGGGAGGACTCCCTCAGGAAATTAAGGTTACCAGCAGCTTAAAGGGCAAACAGTATCAAGTTAGAATCAAATTAAGCAAAAATATACAAATAAATAAATACAAATACAAAAAATACAGATTAAGTACAGTGTATGTGATATCTCTTCCCCCTGTCCTGTGTCACCTCCTCGCCCCCAGTGAGGCGTTGTACAGTTTGATGGCGTGGGGGACAAAAGAGTTCTTAAGTCTATTGGTCCGGCACTTGGGAAGCAGGAGTCTGTCACTCCTCTGGCTGCTGATGACGGTGTGCAGAGGGTGGCTGCTGTCGGCCATGATGTCCATCAGTTTGTTCAGTGTCCTGGCATCTGCCACCGTCACCAGAGAGTCCAGCTTCATGCCGACCACGGAGCCGGCCCGCCTGGTCAGTTTGTCCAGTCTGGACGTGTCCTTCTTGGATGTGCTACCTCCCCAGCACACCACGGTGTAGAAGAGGACACTGGCTATCACAGACTGGTAAAACATACACAGTAGTTTGCTGCAGATGTTAAAAGACCGCAGTCTCCTGAGGAAGTACATCCTGCTCTGTACCTTCCCGTACAGGTTGCTGGTGTGTTTTGACCAGTCCAGTTTGCTGTCCAACCACACCCCGAGGTACTTGTAGGAGTCCACGGCCTCCACCTCAGTTCCCTCTAGTACGACTGGTCTCTGCTTTGGTCTGGACCTCCCAAAGTCTATAACCAGCTCCTTTGTCTTAGAGGTGTTGAGCTCCAGGTGGTTTGTGTGGCACCAAAGGGCAAAGTCCCCCACCAGATGTCGGTACTCCTCCTCTCTGTTATCCCTGATGCATCCGACTATGACTGTGTCATCAGCATACTTTTGTATGTGACACAGCTCTGAGTTGTAGTGGAAGTCAGAGGAGTACAGGGTGAAGAGAAGAGGGGCCAGCACTGTGCCCTGGGGGGCTCCTGTGCTGCTGACCACAGTGTCAGACTTGGTGTCCTTCAGCCTGACATACTGCGGCCTGTTGGTGAGGTAACTGTGGATCCAGGTGACCAGGTGCGGGTCCACTCCCACGCTGTGTAGTTTGTCCTTGAGCAGAAGGGGCTGGATAGTATTGAAGGCACTGGAGAAGTCCAAGAAAAGGATCCTCACTGTGCCACTGCCCTTGTCCAGGTGGGAGTGGGCCCTGTGCAGCAGGTAGAGGATGGCATCCTCCACACCGACATCTGGCTGGTAGGCGAATTGCAGGGGGTCTTGAGCATGTTGCACCTGAGGTCTAAGGAGGCCGAGGAAGAGCCGCTCGAACGTCTTCATCAGGTGTGAAGTGAGTGCCACGGGCCGGAAGTCATTCAGCTCGCTGGGCCTGTTCTTCTTGGGCCCTGGAACGGTGCAGGATGTCTTCCAGAGTGTGGGCACTTCCCTTAGCTGCAGGCTGAGGTTGAAGATCCGCTGTAGTGGCTCTCCCAGTTCAGCAGCGCAGGTCTTCAGGAGTCTTGGACACACCTGGTCCGGCCCTGCTGCTTTCCTGGGCTTGAGCTTCCTCAGCTGTTCTCTGACCTGGTCTGTGGTGATGTGGGGCGGAGATTGAGCTGAGGTGTGCGGGGGGGTGTTGTCTGGGGGGAGGTGTGTGGTGGGGAGGAAAGGTGGCTGCAGTGAGAGAGGGGGTTGGGGGGGCATGGGCTGGTTGAACCTGTTGAAGAAGATATTCAGCTCGTTTGCCCTCTCCATTGTTCCCCCAAGACCAGTGATGGTCCTCACACCTTCCCAGACCTCCCTCATGTAGTTCTCTCTCAGCTTCTGCTCCACCTTTCTCCTGTAGCTGTCTTTTCCTTCCCTCACACACTGCTTCACCTCCTGCTGAGCTGCCTTCATGGCTTCCCTGTCTCCTCTCCTGAAGGCAGCCTTCTTCTTGTTGAGGACAGTTTTGACTTCCCGCGTTACCCATGGCTTATTATTAGGATAACAGCGGACTGTCTTAACAGGGGAGACCACATCTGCGCAGAAGTTCAGATAGTCCGTCAGGCAGTGTGTCAGCCCATCTATGTCCTCGCCATGCGGGTTGAACAGTACATCCCAGTCAGTGGTGTTAAAACAGTCTCTCAGAGCACTCTCCATCTCAGGGGACCACCTCCTGCTGGAGCGAGTTGTTGTAGGCTGCTTTTGGACCAGGGGGGTGTTCAGTGGCTGTAGGTGGACTAGTTTGTGATCTGACTTCCCTAGTGGGGGGAGGGGTGCAGCTCTGTATGCATCACATTAGCATACAGGAGGTCGATTGTCCTGTTATTCCTTGTGGGGCAGTCAACAACTTGATGGAAAACAGCCAAAGTAGAGTCCAGAGTTACGTGGTTGAAGTCCCCAGAAATGATCACAAACGCGTCAGGATGTTGTGTCTGAAGCCTTGCTGTGACAGAGTGGACTTTTTCACAGGCAGTGACAGCATCCGCTCTTGGTGGGATGTAAACACAAATACAGATCACGTGACT
>CAJRST010005557.1:938176-953857 GCA_907169785.1 Menidia menidia | reverse complement strand
AATAATAATAATAATAATAATAATAATAATAATAATAATAATAATAAATATAATAAAAAGTGACCTTGGTGTGCTCATGGTCACACAAAACAAATCGAGTGGCATTTTTGCTTGTATGGTGTGGTCCTTTTTCTGTTGATTTAAGATTATAAAAGCCAATATTTGTACGTAAACTCTTTCCTTGTTACCAGGAAACTGCCAAGAGTGGCAAAACAAGACTGGATTAAGTTTTGGCAAGAATTTAGCAAGAGTTTAATCATTAAACACAGACGACTTTCATAGGAAAGAAAACCACACCTAAACATAATAATAATAATAATAATAATAATAATAATAGCCATTATATTTTTAGCTTCTTATACAAATGGTTGCGTTAAAATAATACAATAAATGATGTATTATGAGTCAAAGTTGAGTTTTAAGGATTTAATTCAATCTCTTACCGGAGTAAATCTTCTTCTGGGCTAATTATATTCAACAACGGCCAAAATGTGTCCAAAAAGTGTGATGATGACGACCATCTGACTTCCAGGTAAGAAATTATTGAATGACCTTTTGTCCCTAATAGTTGTACAAAGTAGTTGCTGGCATGGAAAAGAGTTAACAGAGGCGTGGTTTGAGACATGCACCTGTCACACCAATATGCAACCATAACCCATCGGGAGGCTCCACAGCTCTCTATCTTAGACAGACAAACAATCGCAAACAGAATGCCCGGAAGAAAAAACCTAATGCAAAGGGAAGTTCAAAATTCAAATGACTGCAAAAATTACATCAAAAGAGGGATGTTTAATTTTCAGCAAACAAAATAACCCCCATCACTTTTAAGAGGGTGTGATAAATGGATCACATTACATGGACCAATCACATTTTATGTGCAGATGTCTAATATTAACAGAGATACACACGTCATACTTTGTCTTTTGGGCATGTCTTCTACTCTCCCTTTCTGTGTTTTGTGACCAGAGGAATTGTTATGGGTTCTGCATTTAGTGGACTTTGGTGTTTCTTGTCGCAGGTTTTCTGTGTTTTGTCTTAAATGCTCTTGTCTCTGCTCTTGCTTTGTCTTTTAGTCCATTCTCTCTTGTAAAAGCTTGTTGCCCTTGGACTTAATCTTGTTCTTTTGTTCAAGCTTAGGTTGTTGTTGGTTTTCTTTCCTGTGAAAGTTTTTTGTGTTTGGTTTATTGATTAAACTCGCTTTATTCTTGCAAAAAAATTAATCCAGCCTTACCTCAGTTCTCACTGATCGTTTCACAGTCTTCTTGGTGTATCTCCAATCTCATTTACCTGTATCCATTATCCTCGGCCACCACTGACCAGTCACTCTCCTCTTTATTTAAGCCCTCTGTTATTCTTATGTTTTTGTCAGGTCCTTGCATTCAACCGTCATAACCTTCTTTTGTGTAGTTTGAGTTCAAATGTACTTGTTTGATATCCATCAGTCGTATCATTCTTGTTTTTCTAGAGTTTGGATTTATTTATTCCTGAATTTGTCATTCCTCTTAACTTGCTTTGATAGATAAATTGTCACGGAGCGAGGAAGCATCTTGATCCACATGCAGAGGGTCACTCAGGACCAGTGGTGGGCAAGGCCTTCTCTGCTGGCCTAAGAAAATATCTGAATCACAGACGGATGTTAATAATATTTTGTCCATGAATACTTCCATTAATATTCCACTAATATTTCCAAATGGTCTGTCCTCTTCCTTTCATAGCTTTTCTCCTGGTTGTGCCACTTCCAGACATGCATTTTCATATAAGAGCATTTAACCAATCACATTTCAGCCATAATTTGTTGCTAGGCAGGGTCAGAGTCAAATATTTCTGCCAGGAGGCCCTCACAATCCGTTCTGCAGGCCCGCCTAACAGAAAATACATGTCGAGTACGTTGTTGCTTTAACCAATCAGATTTTAGGTTGGGGACACCAGGGCCTACAAGCAGGTGTAAGGCAACGTCACCGTATTCACACCCGCTGATTGGATAGTCAGATAGTGCACCAGCCAAAGCTAGCAAACCAACCAAAATATAGCTGTGTTGGTGTAATAGCTATTTTATCACCCCACAATGGCTGAAGGAGGAGAAGAAATTGATTTGGTGGCAGATTTACTTTCAAGGCCATTTTCAAGACGGACTTTTCAAGAAAAGTGAGTAAAATATTGCTTTTTTCCTAAATAATATTGCGAGTTTATGAGGATATAATTGGTAGGGTTTTTTTGTTTTGTTTTTTGGGGAGTGTCGCAGCTGTAGCGATCCCACACAAGCATTAGCATCTCCCAAACCACAGATCCGTGTCCTAACCATAAGTTGTTATAAGAGTAAATCCATGTTCCACATGAGTCTGACAACTAAGTAAGTAGATAAATAACTTTAAACTTTTATACATGCTCTGATAGGCCGGGATCGGGATCGGATCGGAAGTGCAAAAAGCTGGATCGGGACATCCCTACTGTATTTCTCATAATAAGATGGTTGATCTATAATCTATGATTTGATCTATAACCATTAAATTGTTATTGAGGGGTGAATTGATTCAGGCGGAGCACTAGGCCTAGGTGTGAAATGTACGGTCCGCAACTGGTCAGGACACTGGAGACTGTTAACATTGTGTAGTGTAAGATGTTCTGTGGTGGTGCAGGGAAGTGTGTTGAGGGAGGGGAGAACAGTCCAGATCCAGGGGTAAGAGGGCGATCTTCATGCAGTGGTCCTCGGTTTATTGCAAACAGCAATAAACTGGTACTGTTGGAGGGCAGGCAGGCAGGCAGGCAGAGGATGGAAGGCAGGCTGCCTTCCAGGTTTGCACTGCCTTGACCCAGTGGTTGGAGCAGCTTCCAGGGAAGGTGTGGTGCATGGCACGACGGAGACTCTGTAGAATGCACTAGAAGAATGTAGAGATAGCTATTCGGAGAAGAGACACTGGGAATGACAAAATCCAAATCCAGTGCAGCTCGAGGTACCGCTTAGGTTGACACTCAGGTGCGAAATGAACCACAGCAAGCTCCTTAAAGGCCGCTGCCAGTGATCACCGTAACCAGGTGCAGCTGTGATGCTCAAGCTTTGCAAGGGTTTCGGAATTTCCACTATTTGTTTGCACTTTCCAGCCATCCTAATTTCTTTGACAAGGTCATAGTGTTTAATGACTCAATTCTTTTTTCCCCTACTACATAAAACACTCACATACGTCGAAAAACATTAAACATCTGTTGAGACTGACGATGCCATCATTTTTGGTTAGAGATTGTAGTCACTGTCCTTGGTTGGAGTACACCCTACGGGATTCCCTACAAACTGCATCGACATGTACGAAGAGTACACTGCTGCTTTCACCAATCAGATTTTAAGTTGGTGACACCGGGGCCTTCTAGCAGGTGTAAGGCAACGTCACCGTATTCACACCGCTTATTGGATAGTCAGATAGCGTACCTGGCAAAGCTAGCAAACAAACCGAAATATATTTGTGTTGGTGTAATAGCTATTTTATTATTTGGTGGCGGATTTACCGTCAAAGCCATTTTCAAGACGGACTTTTCAAGAAAAGTGAGTAAAATGTTGCTTTTTTCCTCAATAATATCCTCATAAACTCGCAATATTATTGAGGATTTATTTTTTTTTGGGGGGGGGGGGGTCGCAGCTGCAGGAGTAGAAGACTTGTGCACCCCTGATCATTATACTGTATTTTAGGCTGGTCCCAATCCGATGTTTAGATCGTATCGGCAGGCATGAGAAACTGCCGATCCAGACTCCAGATCCATTTTTTTTTAAATCCGATCCCACACAAGCATTAGCATCTGTAACCCACAGGTCTGTGTCCTAAACTTTCAGTTGTTACAAGAGTAAATCCCTGTTCAACGTGAGTCTGACAACTAAATAAGTAGCTAAATAACTTTCAACTTTAATACAAAAAGCTGGATCGGGACATCCCTACTGTATTCCTTCATAATAAGATGATTTCTATAACCATAAAATAGTTATTGAGGGGTGAATTGATTCAGACGGAGCACTACTCAAGGCCTAGGTGTAAAATGCACAGTCCGCCACTGAGTTTCTGTATCCTGCACAAGAGGTCTCAGAAACTTACATTCCATCCATCCATTATCGTTATCGCCTATTCCCTAATGGGGTCGCGGGGAGAACTGGAGCCTATCCCAGTGGCCAATGGGCGAGAGGTGGGGCACACCCTGGACAGTCACCTCTTCAAGTTTGTGTATTTACTCTGCCTTGCTAACTGTCCCCACTGTAATGCAAATAACTTGTGATATGACCAGCCCCTGTACATGAGACTGGATAAAGCCTGAAACAAACTGACATCAGAACAAGAGCATGTTCCAAGCACTTTTCATTACCTGCCCCTGCAACATCAGACCTTTTTGCAGGAATCTATTGATAAGTCATATCTAAAAATTTTATTTAGGTAAACCTATTGAACAACCAGATATCATACAGGTCCTAGTTCCTGAGCTGAGAAAAGGTCATAACCATGCTTTTCCAAGGCCAGGAAGAGCCTATTTTTTATTGTCCATTTACCAACAGACTCATTTATATTGCAACGCTCACTATGTGAAAGATAGAATAATTGTATTTTGTCGTGTCTCGCCTTTTCATGTCATTCAAAATTTCATCTTAGAAAATCACAAACAGTATGACTCTATTCTTGCATAAACGTGTTACGAAGTTCATTTGCAAGTCGCAGATTGAACTTTGGTGGACTCTCTTTGGTCCCTGTGCATGGCTTGTAAACACATGCGTGTCTGTTACAGCCATGTCAAACCAAAGCACTCACTCTCCTTCTTGGACGCCAAGCTTGAAATCTCAATAACTCTGAGTTAATCTGTTGGGCCTATTTATTCTGGGAGGTAGACTTCCCAACCTCAACCTTTACATTTCCCCCTGCCGCCAGATCGGTTTTGCGCTGGAAATCGCAAGCGCCGCTGCGGTGCAGAAGTGGATGATGTTTGCTTTTTTGCCCTCTAGTAAATAGGGCAGATGGTCATTACTTGTTATTGTTGTCAGCTTACGATGCTATTTTCATTGTACAGATCAGTTATCGTCTTATCAATGCGCTGGTGGCTCCGCTTTCTGAAATAATTCCGGTGTTGGCGACACTGATGACGTACACCTAGTTATATTTGATTACAAATATGATCCCCCCCACCCCTGCTGAAGGGGTTGGAATGGTTCTCCAACGACAGCGCTAATGGGGCATTTACATCTGAAAAGGGATATATGAGTTGTGAAATACTGTTGGGGAGACTGGAGGCTGACAAAAATTATCGTATCTCTCGAACTTCTAGCAAGAGAGTGTGGTGTGGAGTCTGCATGTTCGCCTGTGTATGTGGGTTCCCTCCGGGTTCTCCAGCTTTCTCCCAGATTGGACTCCAAACAACCATTAAGAGTGAATGTGAGTGTGGCTGGTTGCTGGTCCTTGTGTGTCTCTGTGTGGCCCTGTGATGGACTGGGGACCGTCAAGGGTGACCCCACCTCTCCCCTTTGGTTACTGAGATAGGCTCCAGTTCTCCCCGTGACCCCATCAGGGAGTAAGCAGTAATGATAATGGATGGATGGATGGACATTAAATAAATTAAATAAAATAAATAAAAACAAATGAAAAAAATATATATATATATATTGAAAGGTTCAATAAAACACACTTATATAGCCTTACAAAAATGATTGATTTTTGTTCACTTATACTTACTTACTCACTTTGGAGTTTTGAAAACAGTACATCACTGGTACCCACTTGACCTTTTTTTCACACTTAATTATATATAAAATAAAAGTGCCATTCAATTACAAATTACCATTTTAGGCTATATTGGCAAAAACATAAAAAGACAAAAACCAAGTTTAAAACTTAGTTAAGCAAACAGATGACCTTGGGTAAAAAAAATCTTCCTCATCCTCCCAGTGGCAGTCTTCAGGCACCAATGGCATCGGCCTGACAGCAGCAGGGTGGAGAAGGTGTTTTTAGGATGGCCCGGCTGCTTCAGGATCTTTACGGCCCTTGACCTACGTCGTTGGATGAAAATGTCCTGCCGTTTGGGGAGGGTGGATCCGATAGGACCACCGCTTTTCCGAACCTAGAAGTCCTGCGTGGTACAGCTACCCATCCGGGTGGTGATATCCCTGCACAGGAGGCTCTTGGTGGTGCCGGCGCAAAAGTTCCTGAACGCCATGAGTGGGAGCTTGAAGTCTTTCAGGCGTCTGGCTTTTCTTCTGTGGAGCGACCAGTCTCCTTCCACCTCTGACCCACTGCCTCAGTGTGGATGGGAGAGCCTCTGTAACTTCCAGCTAAAATCCACAATAATTTCTTTTGTATTGTTGACATTCAGTGGGAGATTATTCTCCCAGTGCCAGTTCTAATTTTGTCTTTCCATAAGTGAAATGACAACATTTATAAGATGTAACAGTAAATAAAGCAACAGCGGAAAGAATAGGAGACTAAAATTAGCACGTATCTTCGAGCTTTGAGAATCATTGGCTGTGGCAGAGAGGAGGATGCTGTCCAGGCTTAAGTCCATCTTGGACAATGTGTCTCACCCCCTCGACGACACACTGGCCCAACAGAGGAGCTCCTTCAGCAGAAGACTCCTCTCACCCAGATGCACCACAGAGCGCCACCGGAAATCCTTCTTGCCGGTGGTCATCAATCTCTACAACGCCTCCCTCTGAGAGTCAATCTTAATCATTGACACTATCCACCTCTCATTTACATCATTTACATATACACATATTGTTTTTTATGTATATATCTAGCTATATTTTTGAGGAATTTTGTATATACATATATATATATATGTATAGACATGTATATACAGGGGTTGGACAATGAAACTGAAACACCTCTTATTTTAGTGTGGGAGGTTTCATGGCTAAATTGGACCAGCCTGGTGGCCAATCTTCATTAATTGCACATCGAACCAATAAGAGCAGACTGTGAAGGTCCAATTAGGATGGTAAGAGCACAGTTTTGCTCAAAATATTGCAACGCACACAGCATTGTGGGTGACATACCAGAGTTCAAAAGAGGACCAATTGTTGGTGCACGTCTTGCTGGCACATCTGTGACCAAGACAGCAAGTCTTTGTGATGAATCAAGAGCCACGGTATCCAGGGTAATGTCAGCATACCACCAAGGAGGACGAACCACATCCAACAGGATTAACGATGGATGCAAGAGGAATCTGTCTGAAAGGGATGTTCGGGTGCTAACCCGGATTGTATCCAAAAAACATAAAACAACGGCTGCCCAAATCACGGCAGAATTAAATGTGCACCTCAACTCTCTTGTTTCCACCAAAACTGTCCGTCGGGAGCTCCACAGGGTCAATATACACGGCCGGGCTGCTATAGCCAAACCTTTCATCACTTGTGCCAATGCCAAATGTCGGTTTCAATGGTGCAAGGAGCGCAAATCTTGGGATGTGGACAATGTGAAACATGTATTGTTCCCTGATGAGTCCGTCTTCTCTGTTTTCCCCAAATCCGGGAGAGTTACGGTGTGGAGGAGCCCCAAAGAAGTGTAACATCCAGACTGTTGCATGCCCAGAGTGAAGCATGGGGGTGGATCAGTGATAGTTTGGGCTGCCATATCATGGCATTCCCTTGGCCCCATACTTGTGCTAGATGGGTGCGTCACTGCCAAGGACTACCGAACCATTCTGGAGCACCATGTGCATCCAATGGTTCAAACATTGTATCCTGAAGGAGGTGCCGTCTATCAGGATGACAATGCACCAATACACACAGCGAGACTGGTGAAAGATTGGTTTGATGAAGATGAAAGTGAAATTGAACATCTCCCATGGCCTGCACAGTCACCAGATCTAAATATTATTGAGCCACTTTGGGGTGTTTTGGAGGAGCGAGTCAGGAAACATTTTCCTCCACAAGCATCACGTCGTGACCTGGCCACTATCCTGCAAGAAGAAAGTCTTAAAATCCCTCTGACCACTGTGCAGGACTTGTATATATCATTCCCAAGACAAATTAACGCTGTATTGGCCACAAAAGGACGCCCTACACCATACTAATGAAGTATTGTGGTCCAAAACCACGTGTTTCAGTTTCATTGTCCAACCCCTGTATGTATATGCCTTTGTTTTGCTTATGGAGCCTGTAACAAAAATAATTTCCCTCTGGGATTATTAAAGTATTTCTGATTCTGATTCTGAACTCTCCTGTTTCCACCAAAACTGTCCGTCGGGAGCTCCACAGGGTCAATATACATGACCGGGCTGCTATAGCCAAACCTTTGGTCACTCGTGCCAATGCCAAACGTCGGTTTTGAATGGTGCAAGGAGCGCAAATCTTGGGATGTGGACAATGTGAAACATGCATTGTTCTCTGATGAGTCCGCCTTTACTGTTTTCCCCACATCCGGGAGAGTTACGGTGTGGAGGAGCCCCAAAGAAGCGTACCATCCAGACTGTTGCATGCCCAGAGTGAAGCATGGGGGTGGATCAGTGATGGTTTGGGCTGCCATACCATGGCATTCCTTTGGCCCCATACTTGTGCTAGATGGGCGCGTCACTGCCAAGGACTACCGAACCATTCTGGAGGACCATGTGCATCCAATGGTTCAAACATTGTATCCTGAAGGAGGTGACGTGTATCAGGATGACAATGCACCAATACACACAGCAAGACTGGTGAAAGATTGGTTTGATGAACATGAAAGTGAAGTTGAACATCTCTCATGGCCTGCGCAGTCACCAGATCTAAACATTATTGAGCCACTTTGGGGTGTTTTGGAGGAGCGAGTCAGGAAACATTTTCCTCCACCAGCATCACGTCGTGACTTGGCCACTATCCTGCAAGAAGAATGGCTTAAAATCCCTCTGACCACTGTGCAGGACTTGTATATGTCATTCCCAAGACGAATTGACACTGTATTGGCCGCAAAAGGAGGCCCTACACCATACTATTAAATTATTGTGGTCTAAAACCAGGTGTTTCAGTTTCATTGTCCAATCCCTGTATTTGTCCCGGCTGGCCTGGCAATACCTCAGTCCTACCTTCTGTGACTAGCAGCACTATCATTAAAGGCGGGGTGTACCGAAGGCACTGAGAGTGTGTTTTGCATTCATCTCTCCGCAGTGACAGATTTATGAGTTGATTAATTTAAACTTACCCAACTTGTTTAGGGTTGCCTATCCTCTGTGACTGGCAGCGCTTCATATGGCTCATTCCAAACCAGTCAAGCACGGTTAGCTCTTCAAGGGCATCCAAGGTTAAATGCAAAAGATGTTGAGGATATTAGCTAGCTCTCTCACGCTTCTTTGTCACTCTTGACAATGTGTACAACCTTGCAATCCCCCATATTCGCTATTACAAATAGCAGCGGTGGGCCGTTAGGGCCTGCAAGGCCTTCTCTGCTGGAGAAAATATCTGACTCACAGACTGATGTTAATTATATTTTGTCCATGAATACTTATTAAATATTTCCAAATGGTCTGTCAGCTTCTTTTCATAGCTTTTCTCCTGGTTGTGCTGCTACCAGACAGGTATTTTCATATTAAAGCATTTAACCAATCACATTTTGCTGGACCAGCTCTATACCGTCAGTGGGGTCCTAGAGGGTGCATGGGAGTTCGCTCAACCAGTACACATGTGTTTTGTGGACTTGGAGAAGGCGTTCGACCGTGTCCCTCGGGGTATCCTGTGCGGGGTGCTCCGGGAGTATGGGGTACCTGGCCCTTTACTACGGGCTGTTCGGTCCCTGTATGACCGGGGTCAGAGTTTGGTTCGCATTGCCGGTAGTAAGTCGGATCCGTTTCCGGTGGGAGATGGACTCCGCCAAGGTTGCCCTATGTCTCCGGTTTTCCTCCGCAGGGTGGCTGGGCTCTCCCTTAGAGATAGGGTGAGAAGCTCGGCCATCTGGGAGGGGCTCAGAGTAGAGCCGCTGCTCCTCCACGTGGAGAGGAGCCAGTTGAGGTGGCTCGGGCATCTGTTCAGGATGCCTCCTGGTCGCCTCCCTGGTGAGGTGTTCCGGGCTCGTCCCACCGGGAGAAGGCCCAGAGGAAGACCCAGGACACGCTGGAGGGACTATGTGTCCCGGCTGGCCTGGCAACGCCTTGGGATCCCCCCGGAGAAGCTGGCGGAAGTGGCCGGGGAGTGGGAAGTCTGGGTTTCCCTGCTTCGGCTTCTGCCCCCGCGACCCGACCCCGGATAAGCTGCGGATAATGGATGGATGGATGGATAGATAGCTTGTTTTTGTTTAATAATAAAAAAAAACTTTTGTTTGCCATGGAATAACCTGTTTTGGCAGTCCTCTGGGACTGACAGCACAATCATTAAAGGCAGGGTGTACCACAGACGCTGAGAAAGTGTTTTGAATTCATCTCTCTGCAGTGACAGATACATGGGTTGATTCATTTAACCTGACGCACCTTGTTTAGGGATTTTTTCATCCCAGTTTACTGTAGGTTATTTGTGAGGCTTGGCATATTATTTAAAAAGTCCCCCCCCCCCTTTTTAATCCAAGCACAATTTGGAATACTCACGGTCCCAGGGGTCCCGCTCCTGTGACGTCCTCTGCAGATGCTTTAAGAGTGACTGGAAGTGCGGGCCAAACAGCCCGTCAGCACATCCTTCCTTACCAAATAGGACAGGTGCAACCAAATGTTGTGGTGGATGAGGTGCTGCCATGCCACTACAGTAGCAGCACATGGGGTGAGCATCGTGCTGGCAGCATTGGCGACGTCCTCGGCATGGTCCGACAAGTTGGGCTCAGCAGAGGCCTGGTAGGTGCTTCAGCTCCGCCGCCTCGCGAATGATGTCTGGCAGTTCCCGGAAGAGCGTGCGAATGGCCGGGAGGGGAGTTGTCGCCAACTTCAGGACCCCGGCAGTGGTGGTCCAGGCGAAGATCCTCCAGACTGGAAACTGGGCTGGGGGATCCTGGAAACTTTCCCCTGGGCGGAGCCATCCGACTTCCACCCAGCGCCGAGGAGGTCAAGGCCCGCCTCCAGTGAGTATTCCTCTGCCGAGAACACCTCCTCCGTCGCCGTGAAGATTTCCACACTCCTCTGCTTTTGCGGAGCGGGAGCAACTTGCCTATAGAATGCTATATCAGTATCAGCATGATCATTTAAAGAACGTGCACAAACATTTATGCAGATTTACAAGTTCCTTTCAAATGATCATCACTGATTACAGTCTTTCTTTAACTAGAAAGAAACATGTCATTAATGCATCTGTGCTGAAAAAACTGCAGGTAAAAAAACTCAGCGTCTATGGGTGCAGTTTCTGCATGGAAATGTATTTTCAGAACAATTCTAGTTTGGGAATGTGGGTATTTATTTGTACCTCTGTTTAATTTTATCCTGACTAAATGGATCTAAACCATACATATCAACTGATGTAACAGTATCTTAAAGTGTGATATACCCTGCTATAACATTCATCAAATCATCTGCATAATAATGCGATTAATGGCGATTAAAAATTTTAATTGCCCAGCACTATATTCTTTTTCTCTTTTCTTTTTTATTTCAAGCAAAAAATTCACGAACTTTTCCAATCCCTTGTTTCTATTCCATTCAAGAATTCCTACCAAAGATACCCGTTTGATGTTTGCAGAAAACACAATTGAGAAGGCCGTTCATGTGACCATGTGCTGTATTAATGATGCACGAGTACTTGGCCTTTGTTGTATTCATCTGAGCTTTCTGCTCCAACCCCCTAGTTCCTATATTGTGTTCAGGTGAGTTCATACAGTCAAATATAATTAAAATATACAGCGCATTATAAGGTGTATTACCTGATAAATTGGTGGGAAATTGTTTGAAATGAGCTGTGTCCCTTGTCTGACTCAAAAACCGCCACAGTAATTGGTTTTGTCTTCAAAAGGCTCTTCCCCCTGCCTCATCTTTATGTATCACTTGCAGCTGGCGTCCGATTCTTCCTGCCACTCTCTTGTATTCTCAGGTGAGGGAGTAAGTTATTAGTTCTGGTAAATATGCCACAGTTCAACCCAAAGAAAGGAGGTTTGGTAAATGATGGATGAAAAAGGAAATTACAGGCAAATAAACAAATCTTGATGAAGTGGAATTTAAAAAAATGTTGAGATGGCCGAATGCAGGGGAATTTTTATTTCATTTATTGACATCTTTCAAGGTCTGTTTTGTTCCTCTTTCCAGTTCCTGCTGAAAGGTATGGAAGTCTGTGAGGACTGTGTGTGATTCCACTTGGTGATTTATAGTCTATCTAATGGCGGAGTAAGATGGTACACATGCCTATTGATCATGAGTGCTGCAAAATAAATTCTGTTCATGTGTGGATGCTCCTACTACCACCATCATTAAGGGCCCCAATTACAATCCAGCTGGAGGTGGAACACAGCATTATTCCAAAGACTGAGGGATGGGAAAGGTTATTTTTTAAGCTAAGTTAAATTGAGCCCTAAGTTATTTTGTCATTTTAATATAGTATTAGTATTGGAGACGGACGGGAACACCATGGAGTGAAGACATGCTTCTCGAGGCTCCGCAAAAGCAGGGACAAAACATTTATTTTAAAGCACACCCCTATTTATAAATCAGCCTCGCATATGTATATAATGGTGCGCTCCTAATCCCTGGTTCATTTGACACCTTTTTTGGTTCGTAAGTCGTTTGCTTTAATAACTTTTCGTGACGGGCCGCGGTCGCCGCCTCGAACCTAGCCAGCGTGCACTAGCTACATAGCGCTCGACCCGGGCCCGTAACGGACTGGTTTGTCACTTTTGGGCTGATCCCTTATCCCCTGCACGGTGGCATTAGGACTGATATTACTGCGGGCACAACTTTAAAGTACTGCGACTCTTGTAAAATGGACAAGAGGGAGACTAAGGGACCTCGTCAGAGACGTACTGCCGCTGAGACGAGCTCCGGATCGGGCGCGCTCCGGAGGGATGAGACGCCGCTGGGGGGCGGCGACGAGCGTGGATCAGATGCACCGCTCAGTGAGGCAACATTCACCAAAGCACTGCAGGGTCTGAAGCAAGACATCTGTGATACCTTTGACTTGAGGATCGACTCTCTTACTCTCACATTAAGGTCAGAAATTACATCCGTAAAGGCTGAGCTTAATGCTAATATGAACTCCATCCACTCTCTTGTTGAAACTCAGGGAGCCACAATCAAAGAGCTTGAGGCCTCTGCTACCTCTTGCAGTGATGATTTGTCCTCCCTGCAGTCCTCTGTATCTGTTTTAACAGAGGAAGTTAAACATCTACAGGCTAAATGTGAGGATCTGGAGGGAAGGTCAAGGCGTAATAATATTCGTCTCATTGGGCTGGCTGAAGGACTGGAACTGCCCAGCCCTAGAGAATTCATCTCACAGCTTCTGCGTGACCTTTTGGGATTGGAGGATGTGCCGCTTCTGGACCGGGCTCACAGATCTAGCAGGGAAAAACCTAAAGAAGGAGCTCCACCTCGACCAATTATCATCAGAGTGCATTATTTTCATGTGAAGGAACTGATTCTGCGCCGGGCAGGAGCTGCTGTTCCTCTTCTCCATCAGGGCAGGAAAATTTTTATCTTTCCAGACTTTACGTCATCAGTGGCCAAAAAAACGCTCACAATTTGGGAATGCCAAACGTCTCCTACACTCGTGCCCTGGCATTAAGTTTGGTCTGTTCTATCCTGCTGAGTTAAGAATCACACTGCCAAATGGAGCTGTGCGCAAGTTTTCCGACCCCGAAGCTGCCACAGACTTTATTAAGAAACTGGGAGGGGGTGCTCCTTCTGACTAACAACTTTGACTTGGTTTGAGGCTGATGTTCGTTATTTCTGAGATATATTCGTGAAATGGTAACCTAACTGAAGGGGTTTTTTTTTTTATTTAATTTTTTTATTTTATTTTAATTTTTTATATATATATTTGATTCTAATCATTTACTTATCTTATTTACGATCTTTTATTTATCTTTGTCTAAAAAATTTTTTTTATTTTTTTATTTTATTGTATTTTATAAATATTACTATATTATGTTATTATTTATATTTTATTAAATCTCCCCCATTTTATTTTATTTTATTTTATTTTATTTTCTTATCCTTATTAGTGATTTATTTCCTATATATACTTTATTTGTTTATTTATATTTCTGTGGGTGTATAGGTGTGCAGATGTATATCTATTTATACACTTAATTAGATATAATAATTGATCCATTTATTTTTGTTCCTGCTTTGCACTGGTGGGAGCCTGAGTTCTACTGGATCCGTGGATGCTTGGGAAGAGGTATCTAGTAGTAGTTAGCAAAAGGGGGTATGCGCGCATCTTGTTTGGGAAGATGCTTCAGCAGTCAGGGGTAAGTTCTAACGTTCTTGTTTTGTCGTACTGTTTTTCACATGTCATTTGGTCTTTAAGTGCTATCAATGGGTCATTCTTTACACAGATTGATGGATGTCACAATCTAATTGTGATAATTTACTAAAGGGTCAGGTTCTCAAGTTTTGTAGCTGGAATTGTAAGGGTTTAAATCAACCCATTAAAAGGAGTAAAGTGCTCCATCACTTACAGCATTTGGGTGCTCAAATTGTTTTTTTACAAGAAACCCACTTGAAAATTTCAGATCATTCTAGACTCCGGAAGGGCTGGGTTGGCCAAATGTATCATTCAACTTTTCAAGGAAAATCTCGAGGTGCTGCTATTTTAATTCACAAATCAGTACCATTTGTGTCTACTAACACTATTACTGATCCTAATGGTAGATACATTATTGTTTGTGGGAGCATCTTTAATACAAAATTAGTTTTGGCTAATGTGTACGCACCGAATTGGGACGATTATAATTTTTTTAATTCCTTTTTCACCAAGATTCCAGATTTATCTTCACATTTGCTTATCTTGGCTGGCGATTTGAACTGTTGGCTGGGCCCTTTGGATCGGTCATCAAATAATGTTAACAGACAATCACATTCTTCCAAAGTTGTTAATAATTTTCTTAAAGAATTCTCAGTTATTGATGCCTGGCGCTTTCTTAACCCTACCCGTAAAGAATATACATTTTTCTCCCCAGTTCACCATACATACACTCGTATTGATTACATTCTTTTGGACAGCCGACTGATACCGCATATCCGGTCTTGTTCTCATAATGCCATTGTAATTTCAGACCATGCGCCTGTGACATTGGACCTGGTGTTGGGAGGTGGTTCTCCTTCGGTTGTTCCTTGGCGCTTGAACACACGTCTGTTGTCTGATGATAAGTTTGTTGCCTTTGTTAATTCAAAAATAGACTTCTTCATTGCCACAAATGATACTCCAGGTACATCTCCCTCTCTCTTGTGGGAGACTTTTAAGGCTTTTATACGAGGACAGATTATATCCTACAGTAGTTTCGAAACTAAACAGAGAAAGGCAAAGTTGTCAGAACTTACAACTCGAATTCTGCAGTTGGATGAACTATACGCAGCCTCCCCTTCACCCGAGGCATACAATGTTAGGTTGTCTTAACAAGCAGAGTTTGACCGATTGGCATCAGTACAAGTGGAGGAGATGCTTTTGAAGTCGCAGCACGCCCAATATGAATATGGTGACAAGGCCAGTAAATTACTTTCTCACCAACTTCGTAACGTGTCAGCAACACATTTCATCCCACAGATCCAAACTCATAATGGCATCACTTCGGATGCACTTTTTTTCTTAAATCCTCCCCCCCCCCTTTTTTTTATTTTTATTTTTATTTTTATTTA